>JAOXNR010045345.1:0-18921 GCA_028571225.1 Parsonsia alboflavescens | reverse complement strand
CCCCCTTTTCCCCTCTCGATATTAAAGGAAGTATGTATGCACAGTGATACGAGAAATTAGTGAATCAGTGAATTTTTTATGAAAGAACTGAACAGCTCTCCAAAGGGCAAATGCAATAAAAATAAAATAACCAGTCATCCCAGCCTATTACTTTCCCCGCTTTTTTCCCTAGTCTTATATGCTGCATGGGCTTTTTTTCTTTTATGTGAATCAGCTGGCCCTTTCTTTTTAAATCTATTTTGATACTCATGCAGATCAGCCAAACACAGAATTGGGGAATCCTTTGTGCTTAATGTTTAGTCTAAAAAGGTAAGGTGTAAGCTTCTTTCTATCTATTACCCCAATCAGTTTATTGTTAGGAACTTCAAAATAGAGGAGAAAATGTAGCAAAACTAGAAGCCATACCGAGATTTAAATTGTTTGCCTGATTTCCATTATGTTAAACCTTTTTCAAGACAACATCTATACACAATGGCCATGGATTTGAAATCAACTAGCATGGTTTTGAATCCTACTAAGAGCCATAGGAAGTGAATACAAAAACTCAATTAACCAACGAATACCTAAGCAATGGGAAAACAGCTATATTTAGTTTTCATTTTCAGTTGAAAGACTTTGCCTATCAAAAAACTTTAATTGTCTCAAATCTTCTAACTATTTTTTGTCTCTGTTTAGTCCCACCACACAAACCATACTTCCAGAGCTTCTGAATTTAATTATTCATTCTCAGTTCACATGCTCAAGATTAGTGCAGAAATCTCCTATAAAAGCAAACAGAATATATCCCATCCGTAAAATAAAAAAAAAAAAGAAATTCTGCACTCCCTTCTCAAACCAATCACCTCATCTTTCTTTCTTCCATTCTCACCCGAAGCGGCTTAAACAATAACCAAGGGTGGCGGCCCCTTCATTTAAGGCACCATTACAGAAATCCAGTATAACAATTTCTAACACAAAAATGATCACTTCCAAAATTACTTATCTTGCCATTAATATTAATTCAAATTAAAAAGTGTTGTTATTCTCAGATGCTTAGATGATTTCAAAATCTACCATGCTATTCCCTTTATTACTGAGTCCTCCCTTTTTTCAACATTACAACCTAACTTACATCCTCTTAACTTATGGGGTCTTAATAGGTTGGTCCATAAGAATCTAGAGAAGCTTTTCAGGAAAAGATGAACTAGTTTACATCAAAGCAGAGTACAATGAAGAAAAAGCAGTAGCCTGAAGAGGTAGCAACAAATAATTTAAAATAAGAAGCACATGAGGGAAAAAGGAGAAACAAAATACAGAGTTTGAGATTGCAGATAATGAGTGTTGGGTGGTCATGCAGTTGTGGCTGTAATTTTGCCTCACTAAAAAGAAGATTGGTATTTACTAATATGGTTAAAACCACCACACATCAGGGTACTAAGACTAACTAGAAAGATCAATGATAATTGAAGAATTTGATAAGTTATTAAAATAAGAAAAGATTAAGGACAGAGTCATTCAAATGAAAGCAGCGTATGGACTAAATGGCTATTTTCTTTCAAGATTAATTGTTTGTTGAACTTTATCTGAACTGAGCAAGGATTTTCAGAGGGAGGGAGGGATTTTACCAATGATGTCTGCAAGATTCAAGTGAACTCATCCTGTTTGATAATTGCGGATTTCCATATTTTGTTATTCTGGTCATGTAATCTAGGGTTTCTTCATCCTTCGGATTCCAGTTTGCTTCTTTCATAAAGGAAATGGTGGGAACAAAGACATAGTTTACTTCATACATCAGGATGAGTGAGAAAATCTCACTCATTTTGATATCCTTTTAATTGGTGTATTAGAATAGAACTTTAAAGAGTAAAAAGGAAACAAAAAAAAAAGTCATTTTTCTTTTCTAAAAGAAAACTGTTAATTTGGATAAGATTTTTCTTTTATGGATTAATTGAATAATTTGATCTTCAGTGAATCTGTTTGGATTGATTAAAAAAGTAGTTCAAATGTTGTTATGTGCGACCCTTGTGTTGGAAATGAGCTTTTAGGGAAAAAGTTGTTTTTGGAAGAAGATGAGAAAAAGAAAAAAATATTTGGACAAAATGCTGGAGCAAATACACTCCTAATATTCTTGTGAATCCTCGAGACTCCTGTTGTTTTGATTTGTGTTTAGTAGGGCAAAGGGCATCTGGTGGTTATTAAGAAATTCTAAAAGTCTTTGGTATATTTAGTCGAAGTAGAAGGAATAATAGTCATTTCATGAATGAAGAAGATGAAGGAAAAGAAGGAAGCAGAAAGGAGAAAGCCTAGGGCATGAGAATATGACAAGAGGGAGAAAGCCCACTTTGAAGCCTATGCCAAGCAAGCAAACAAAGGAGACTGTGCCCAAGTGAGGCTCCCTAAGCACATTTTGACATGTTTGATTTGCAAGTTGGTTGAGTTTAAAGTGTTATGAACTACTGAGGGGAAAAAGAGTTTTGAATTGAAAATAAAAACCAGAAAAATTTAGATTTAAAAAAAAACAAATCAAATTTGCCATCGTAAATCTATTATAGTATATTAGTAAAGTAAGTGCTGGTAAATGAAGTCAAACTAAGATTTACTAATTAATGGTTAGTTGGTCTTTAAAAAGTATTGTCTGGAATAATTCTTCTTGGAACTGTAAGGCAGTAATTTACGGTTGGAAGGGTCTAGAAATATTAATTACTCTCTTGGGATGGGAATATGAAAAAACCTGTTCCAGAACTGTCCTGTCCTGGAACTGAGCCCTGAGCCTATTTAAGGCAGCTAAGAGAGTTCGCAGATAGATAAGAGACAGAACTAAACACATACACAGTTCAGCCCCTTGTATTCTTTGGGTTTTTTCTGTAAAGAAGTTTTTCCAAAGTAATTTCCTGTCTAGTAAATTTCTATTTTTCTGTCTTGAGTGTGTGTGTGTGACCTGTTTAATCTTCAACAGTAGGCTCCCAAATTATCAAAAACATCAATTAGTTCACCATTATACCACTTGCCAGGTGATTGCATTTAGGATTTTGCACATCAACCTGACAATATAAAATCAGAGGAGTCACATACAGACATCCAACTTCTGCTAATTCAAAGTATTTATAGGTATAAGCATCAAGGGGGTTATTGAACTAATCAAGGGCATTACAAACACCTAAAAGTCATTTGAAGAGGACGTAACAAATATTGACAAAACAAGCAACTAAATACTCATTTCCACCTTCATCAATAGTGTTTTCAGGTTTTATAATCTTTATCACCCAAGCACAAATGTGGAAAAAATACCTAAATCTCGATGCTTAATAAGTTTCCACTATTTGAAGCAAAGAAAAAATTGTGTACTAATTAATTCCATACACACCTGCAAATCCAGATTCCATTCCGTCTCAAATAAATCTGTCTTTATTTGGAACATCAAAGTCCATCTGCAATGTTTCTGGTTGTTTTCCATCCAGGTAACCTTCCCAAATGTCTTATTGTTGTGAAAACTGGAAGATAAAAATTTTCTGTTTTGCACAAATCTCTTACAACAGAATATATACAAGAAATCTACCAAATTTCTATCCCTATATCCCTTGATTTACTAATTAGATCCCATTATTCATGGGATGTTCTAACATAATAAGAAATACAGCTATACATGCCAAATTCTAAGCTATTATATGTTAAATAGGAAACTTCCTACAATGGCTAATTGATTAGCTAATTATCTGCAATTTTCCCACACTCCCCCTCAAGCTGGTGAATAGGTGTTTTCCATTCCCAGCTTGGCATCTGAAAAACTGAGCTACTTAACCCTTTGATAAACATCAGCAAGTTGATCATGAGTAGTAGACAAGTAAGGTGTACAAATCAATCCACTTTCCAGCTTCTATTTAATGGAGTGTCTATCAATTTCAATATGTTTTGTCCAATCATGTTGTACTGGGTTGTGAGCTATGCTGATTGCAGATTTGTTGTCACAACAGAGTCTCATATTGCCATCCCACTTAATTTTCAAATCTTCAAGAATGATCTTCAACCAAAGTAGTTCACATATACCTTGAGCCATTGCTCGAAATTCAGCTTCTGACCTAGACTGAGCTACCACATTTTGTTTTTTTACTTCTCCAAGTTACAAGATTTCCACCAAGACACGTGCAATATCCTGAAGTTGATCTTCTATCAACAACTGAACCAGTATAATCAACATCCATGTATGCTTCAAGTAGTGATCCTCCATTCCTTTTGAATAAGATACCTTTTCCCGGAGTTCCCTTCAAATATTGTAGTATCCTATAAGATGCATGCAGATGAACTTCCTTTGGGATATGCATAAATTGACTAATTACACTACCTGTAAATGCTATATCTGATCGTGTGTGGGACAAAGAAATGAGTCGTCCGACCAGGCATTGATACATTCAACATCATCCTCTGCTTTTCCAAGTTTAACATTAGGATCTATTGGTGTGCTTGCTGGTCTGCATGCTGTTCTACAGATCTCTTTGAGCAGATCAGTGACATATTTCTGTTGGGAGAGGAAAATACCTTGCCTAGAGTGAGCAACTTCAATCCCAAGAAAGTATTTCAGTCTTTCTAAATTTTTAATCTCAAACTCCTTAGCTAAACGTTGGCACAACACCAGTTTCTCCTTAGCATCATCTCCTGTCACAATTATATCAACATACACCAAAAGGGCAGTAACTCCCCCAGAAGAAGAATGTTTGATAAACAGTGTGTGATCCCCTGGGCTTTGTTTGTATCCCATTGCCAACATAACTCTTGCAAACCTCCCAAACCATGCTCGTGGCGACTGCTTAAGGCGCCTTCCACAACTTACACACAGTATTATCAGCCAAATTCTTCCCATATCCTGGTGGAACCTCCATATAAATTTCTTCCTCTAATTCTCCATGTAAGAAAGCATTCTTGACATCATATTGCTGCAGGTCCCAACCATAATTAGCAGCTAATGATATGAACACTCTAATTGTGTTCATTTTTGCAACAAGTGCAAAGGTCTCCAAATAATCAATTCCATAGGTTTGAGTATTCCCCTTGGCTACCAATCGTGCCTTGTATCTCTCAATCAACCCATCTGCCCTATACTTCACTGTGTACATCCACTTACAGCCTACCAGTTTTTTCCTGTTGATAACTTCACCAATTCCCACATTTTATTCTTTTCCAATGCCTCCATCTCCAAATTCATGGCTTGTTTCCATTTTTCAATAGACAAAGCCTCGGATAAGGTGGAAGGACTAGTGATAGTATTTAGGTTCACAAGAAAGGCTTTATGAGATGGTGAAAATTTATCAAATGACAGAAAATTTGCAAGAAAGTAAACAGGCCTATTTCTGCATTCCCTAGTTCCTTTCCTGAGGGAAATTGGAAGATCTTGAAAATCATTATCCACATGAGTTTCAGTTTCATCTTGTAATGAAAAGTTAAAAATTGTTACCTCATTCAACGAATCTGAGTTAGACTCTTGGATTGGCATAGGTTGAGGAACAGCCACTTTCCTCCTTGTGAACGCCTTACCTTTGGAAAATCCCACATTTTCTTGATCAGAATTGGCTGTCTCTCTGGGCTCATTTTGTGTTGGTTCTTGCTCAAGTGTGGGTTTGGGCACACATTCAGATGTAGGTTCAATGGTTTTAGGCAGAGGAAATGCTGAAAAATCCAGCCAAAAATCTTCCTTATCTTTCCTAGTTGAGTCCTCCCCCTAAAGATAAGGATTATTGAAATAAGACTCTTGTTTATGAAATGTGACGTCTACTGAGAGATAAAACCTTTTAGATGGACGATGATAACACTTGTACCCTTTCTATGTTGAAGAATAACCCACAAAGACACATTTTAGAGCTCTTGGAGCCAGTTTTCCCCTGTTTTGGTAATGACTATGGCCAAATGACACACACCCAAAAATGCTAGGAACTAGGTTGTTTGAGTGGCTGTGAGAATAGCTTCCCCACAAAGGACTTTGGGTACTATTTTCTGAAACAACAATGCACAAGTTTTTTCAAGTAGGTGACAATTTTTCCTCTCTGCTATCCCATTTTGCTGTGGGGTATTGACACAAGATGGCTCATGTATTATTCCTTCTTTCTGGAAAAATGGGGTAAGAGTTTGATTGAAATAGTCCCTAGCATTATCTAACCTAAGCCTTTTGATAGTGACCCCAAACTGATTTTTTATCATGGAGAAGAAGTTTGGGAATATAGAACTAACATCAGACTTACGTTTGAGCAGAAAAATCCAACACGAGTACAATCATCAATAAAGGACACAAACCATCTAGCCCCTGAAATATTAGAAACATTAGATTATACCCAAATGTCTGTATGAATTAAATAGAAAGGAACAGAACTTCTTTTATTACTAATTGGGAAAGACGTACGCTTATGTTTGGCAAACTCACAAATCCCACACTGAAATCTCTCAAGATCTGAATCTTTAAACAAATGAGGAAACATCCATTGGATAATCCTAAATGAAGGATGTCCAAGGCAATGATGATGAAGGAGAATTTTTTCTTTATTGGATGAAACACACTCTGAAATGAAGTAAGAGGGTATCATTGGTCATGGTCCATTGGTTTGGTGCTTCAATTTGGTAGCGGCCATTCTTTTCTCTAGCATGTCCAATCATCCTCCCCGAATCCAACCCATGAAATATATAATAACTAGTGTGAAAAATCACATCACAATGTCAAGCTTGAGTAAGTTTTTGCATAGATATCAGGTTTGTGGACAATTTAGGAATTTGAAGGACATTTTTTAAGGTTATTGATGGGTTTATTTTGACATCTCCAGTGCCTGCAACACTGAGCAAAGATTTATCTGCGATGGCTATTTTTCTGTTGCTTGGACATGGGGAGTAGGTTGAAAAAATATTAGATGAATGGGTCATATGATCGATTGCTCCTGAGTCCATGATCCAGGAGTTGGTCAAGACTGTATCCAAGAGAAATAATCCAATGGAAGATAGAAAATTACCTGAATAAGCCAAAGAACAAGTACCTAAAGGTCCATCAGTTTTTTCAAGGCTGTTGATAAATGATCTCACCCTTTCAATCTCTTCTGGTTTGAGATTACTTGGCTCTGGTGATTCACTTTGTGTTGCTGCAGCAATGTGCACCTGTCCATTTTCTTGTGGTTGGGATCGGATTATCTCTTCCAATTGGGGTTTACTATTCTCTGGCATTCTTAAATGAGATGACAGTAACAAGATGATAGCAATAAAATTTAAGTGGGAAAGAACAAGTGGCGATGAAGGCCAAAAAGAAAATTCCAACTTTGGCCATTAAGGCCAAGGAAAAGAAGTTCAAACTGCGGCAATTAAGGCCAAGAACAAAAATATTCCAGAAGCAAAGAATCCCAGAAAGGAGCTTAAAGCTCTGATATCATGTTAAAATATGAACTTGGACCTAACTCAAGCCCAAAAGCTAACTCAAGGGGGGAGGATTGCCCAAATCCATATATACTGCAAATTGCCCTTAGAAATACCCAATGTGAGATTCTCAACACCCTCCCTCACACCCAGGACTAGACATTTGGAGCTTGAAATTCAACAAATACAGCCAACATCGGCAAACAAACAGGCTTGGCAATGATACCATGTTGTGAAAACTGGAAGACGAATTTTCTGTTTTTCACATATCTCTTACAATAGAATATATACAAGAAATCTACCAAATTTCTCTCTAATCCCAATCCCTTGATTTAATAATTAGATCCCATTCTTCATGGGATGTTCTAACATAATAAGAAGTACAGCTATACATGCCTAATTCTAAGCTATTACATGTTAAATAGGAAACTTCCTACAATAGCTAATTATCTGCAATTTTCCCACACTTATATCTCCCAATTGTAAGCATCTTTTAGAGTTACCAGAATTGTATTAATTGAATAGCAGCAGTCAGTCCCTAAGACCATTTCTCTCCAAACTCAAGATTCAAAAAAGCCCGTTAATTCACAAATTGTCATTTCACAAAGCAATTAATAATAAATAAATTTAAAAGAATTAGCATTTGATGTAATGACATATCAATAAATTCATAATGAAGCACAAGGATTAGCAGTATAAACATAAGAATACATACACACATATGTATATAAAGAGAGAGAGAGAGAGAGAGAGAAAATGGTACCTAGCACCTTCATTCGAAAACGCTTGTATATTGGGCTTGCATAATCAACTTTGGAACCCATTTCTTCGAACATTTTCAACTTCAATTGTAAGAAGAAAAACTATTTTAGTAATAAATACTATATTGATGAAAATAACAGTACAAACACTGTCCCTAGTATCACCTGATCTACGAAACCATCATTGGGGCAAACAAAATCACAACTTTGCCTCAAGGATTCAAGGGCATCTACAGACACAAAATGGTGATGACGAAAAAAATGTTAAAACATTTACAAGATTAAAAAAAAGAAGAGCAGAAATAGAAACAAAAGTATTTGAATCCTCAAACCATGATATAATAGCCACAACTTTTCAACGTAAAGAATTGAAGCACACAAATGTATACCATCTTGGAGAGTAATGACTTGAAACAAAAAATGGAACTGTTCCAACCTTCTTGAGATAGCTGTTCAGTTTTCATCAGATGTGCTGTAATGATAGCTGCACTGCAATGAACATGGGCAAAGGGTGTAAACCCTTAAGGCTTTCTGGTCATTAACAACAGAAAGCACAGAAAATTGTGGATTCTATGATTTTAAGACATACCTTCAAAAACATAACAAAAATCGCATTTAATAGATTAGATCATGTTAAGAGCCAGAAAACATGAGTTCTGCATGATCAATTAAGGATTATCTACATAAGGCATATCAAATTACTTAGAAAGAAGCTTCTTGATTCAGTGCCCAAGATATAAACAGATAAGAGAAGCCAGATTGCCTATTGTAAAATTTCCACCTACTCAAAAAACTTAAGCTGATAAAGAAGAGATGAATTTAATCATTTAACACCGATATTTCACCGATGAACATGTGAAACAAGCCAGTGGAAAACCAATCTAAGGGCAAATGTATCATGTCAGAAGGGAAACTGCCACATGTCAGGATCACTGCTGGCAACTGTATACAGAAATGAAGCAGAAGAAATTATCTATTCTGTTCCAAAGTCTTACATCATCTATCTTTGCAGCTTTGCTTACAGCCATTAGTCTACCAGTAAACAGGATGAACATTGATCTTTCAACCACATAATGATTTCTGGACAAGTTAGGACTGCATGAAATAAGAAATAATCTAAAAAAATATTGCTGAATAAGAATCATCAGTGCAGCTCATGTACACTTCAGCAGTGCTCAATTCATCATATTTATAAAAATTGCTACAATGACTTAAGGCACCATGCACTACTTTGACACAGTTACATCGTTATCAACGAAAGGCAAGAACCAATATTGTAGTTTGATAATACATATCATTTTTACCCTTGGTGTTGAATTTTAAAAGTGCTGCTTCATGCGAATGACTAAATAAAAAAGTCATAAACATCCATATGCTACAGAAATTTAGGATTATTATTGAGGGACCAAAATCAGATGTTAGAGATAGTAAATTCATGTCGGAAGTAAACATGTAAATCTTCAAATAAGCATATAATATCAAATTAATTTCTAAATAACTTGTCAAGGGACAAACATTTTTTAATGTTTTCTAGATCATCTACACAACTAAGTGCACAATCTCCCGAGGTCGACCCCTCCTTTATTTTCACCCCTTTTTTGTAGCCAAGTGGATTTATATCTCTCTATCTTGATGTAGGCCACAGAACACTTAAGACAATAAATGCATCAACTTTATACCTCAATAATACATCAAGAAAGAATCACACAAAAAGATGCAGAAAGTTACCTAAGAACCTTGACAAAGAAATTAGAGGGAAAAAGAGAATCAAAAAACTATTGAGAATCAGAATAAAACACTTACCTTCTTGATACACCAGCAAAGCAATGCACCAAAACACTTCCTTCTTTTCTACTTTTATCAATGAAATCCAAACACACATCCAAGTAGTCCAATAAATCTTCACTCTCTGTGTCTCTTAAAGGTACAGCCATCCTTAAAAACTTCAAATCCTTTCCAGCATACTCCAGTGAATAGAGTTGCTTCTCTGGAGCCAATGAACTCTTGGAGCCATCATCCTCCATTCCTGAACCCCCAACATAAACCTTACGAATCTCTTGGGTTTGGATCAAAAGCCCACTCCGCCATTCCGAGAAAAAAGAAATTGATGTGGAACTGAGAACAGACAGTATATGGGTAATTTCATCACTACCATGCTGGAGAATATCAGCTGCATCACCAATGTTGCCTATGAATAAATGCTCACGTACTAGGTATGGCATATCACAGAATAACTATAGCCACTTATCAAATCTTTGCTGCCTGTTATAACCAAAAGACTCAATCATCGTCCTAGAATACAAAGAGATCAAATTTTCTTTCAAAGCACAAAAGGGAAAAAAAGAAAGGGGAATAAAAACACAAACACAAATCCTCAATGCCATAAAAGAAAATGTAAAGAATTGTCAACAAGTGAATAAAATAACATAATAATCAGAATTTTTCTTACAGAAGTAAAATTAAGGTGCATTTTCATTTTAATAAAAGATAATGAAGGACAACTACAACTACCCTGTCACCCTTCCTTCTTGTCATAATTTAATTCTTCATCATACTAACAGCTGACCTGGTGTAGCTTCCTACTTCCTAATGGACTAGAAATCACAATCTACCAAGAAACCTGCAACCATTTTTCTCATATAGTCTTATTCCATAATAATATTCCATATAGTCACATAAATCGTAAAAATATTCCTTCCCACATTCCCAAAATACGGTAAAGGAACGGAATTCTAATAATAAAATACAGCAGCTATTAATGTAGAACTTGTGAATTCTCCTAAGCTGATTCATTGAATTATAAGATGGTATCTTGAACGGGGGAGCAGTTGAAAAAAGGATTTCTTTTGAGGGTATTTCCACCTGCTTTCTAAATCTGAAAGAGCCTAATTCAGCCATCCAGAGACAACAGTAGTTTTCCAATTAACTTTCACAACAATGTCAATATAAAGTTGTCTCTATCTTACATTCTAGGCATATTTAGTTAGTTATCACGTCAAAAAAAATGTATCAAACTCAGTATTTAAACTAAAAGGACATTAGAATTGAAACTCTTACTAACTTAACAAAAATGATGAAATGGATTTTAAACAAAGATGTAGAAAGTTTAACCTATCCAGTATACTATTGTACGTCAAACCAAACTCTAATTACAATTAGGAATCTCTAATTAGGAATCTCTAAATCATTACAACAAAAAAAAGAGGAAATCCTATCCAAAATCTCCAAACCCTACATGCCAGAAAAATACAATTAGCAAAAAAAATTGCAAAGGAAATACATAACTTGCAAAATCATATGACAACTAATAGGGAAAATTTATATAAATTTATATCAGAAATTCATTTCAAGATATAAAGTTATATGCATATACAGAGCAAGAGTGGATAGCCGTAAAGTCCGATGATAGTCCGGCCAGTGACGTCAGTTAAACGGTGGCGTGACGATAGACTGAAAGACCCTTTTGCGAAAGGGTATATCTTCAACACAATTTTAATACAGGCCACTTCTGGGAATAGCTCCATAGACGAGTTATATTAATTAATTTCTTTGTATTATATTTTTAATAAATTTTGAAAATAAACTTTTTGTTACTTTGATAATTAGCATGTCACGTAGGATTCGGTAGATTTTATTTTTGGCAATTTTTTTGCTATTCAAATATTTATTTTTCAGTTTTTGTAATATTACAAATAAAATAGTAAAGATTTTATAAGATTTGTTTTTTATCCTAATTGTTTCATGGTTATTATAATATTATTTAGATGTTAATTTTTTTAATAATGTGGCTGATAATTTCATAATTTTACCCTATATAAACATATAAATTATTTAATATGTATACACATCAATATATTTTATTAGATTAAAAAGAAATTAATTTTTCGATGAATTTTTTTTTATAGAATTCTTTTAGGGGGAGAAAAGAAGTACTAATATATTGAGGAATTTCATAATATAAATATATATATATATATATATATAGAGAGAGAGAGAGAGAGAGATTTATTGGAATATAGAGTTTTTTTTTTTCCTTTTTTGTTGAGATAAATTTTTTTAATAGAAAGAAATGCTATTGATAGCTATTTAAAAAAAAAAAAAAAAGTTGGATGACACACAAAATTAAGAATCTATTATCTATTATATATATATATATATATAAGGCATCAGCATTCTCTAGAAAAATGACACCTAGATCATTAGCTTTTCTCTCTCAATTCTGAATGATTTGGAAGAACCATACTTAAAGGAGCCTTCAATTTTTTTCCAGATAAAAATATATATTTAACTTCAATTACTTAATAACCTTTCATTTTTTTTCTATAAAAAAATTGAAGTACTAAATTTTTTATGAAAATTTTCAATCTTTCCTCCGGAAAATCAAAAGACTTTTGGGTAAAGGAGCACCCAGAGTTGTATGGTATTTTTTTTTAACCTTATCTTAATCTTTTTTAATCCAAAATAGATAAACTAAATCTTACGAAAACCTCTTTTATCTTTTAGAGATTTGAATTAAATTTTTACAAATATAACATGTAATAAAAGATTCTAAGTCACTCTCTTCCATTCAATTCAGAACATGCTAAAATAAAAATAGGAAAGTGTTTAATGAAATTTTATATAAAATACTTATTAAAAATGAACATTTAATTTCGGACACATTAAAATTAAAGATGGGTGGGCATGTATTCAATTTCTCGATAAACCTTAAAGCGCTTGGAGCTCAGAAGTCTACATGAACAGGTTAACCACTTTGAGAACTCCATTACAGAGGAGGGACCAACTTAGACCAACTGAGTGAGATTGTAGCTGGTGGCCCGTTAGAAGAAGATGAAATTATGTTATTGACAATTTTTCTCAAAAGATCTGCCTCCCCTTCAAGATTCGAATCAATATCATGTTCATGCTCTGCAAAACATTCATGCCAGGAATGCTGAAATCTGCCTCCAAACTTAAAAGCACATTATTTGTCTGAAAACTAAAATAAACAGAAAATTAACGAAGACACCGTACCAGAAACTGACCTGTGCTAACATAATTAAACTAATCAAAACTGGTTCATCGATGTGAAGAGAGATACCGACCAAAAATTAAAAACTAAGAGATCCTTAGATCCGATTGCAATTCTAAAGGGAAGCAAAATAGAGTTCTCACAGTAACCACAAAGCATCATAACCAAGCTACAAGTTACAAGCATATGGCTCTGAACATGGAATTTAGTAATAAGTAACTTTGTTTGGATAAACTACTGCAAAACTTTTGTTCAAGAAGGCTACACCAACAATGAAAAAAACCAAATCTGGATAGAGGTATATGAGACAGCAACAACAAAACAAGACTTTCAACGGTATCGACGAAGGGACAGTGTCTGGTTCCTCTTCCAGGTAGCCCTTCTTGATGGTCGTGCCTTGTGGTGCAGATGTCCCCTTCCACGAAGACCCCTGTACTTCTTTCCTGCCGATGTAAGTCCACGAAGTTCTCTGTGCTTGTGGACAGGATTACACATCCAATTGATTCTTGGGTCATTGCGAATTGCAGCATGAGCTGGATCAACCAAGATTACTTCATAGTACTTGTAAGTGGAGTCCTGCATATGTCAAGAGCTGCAAATTAGAAATCTCATGACATTTGAGATCATACCACGAATATGTTACCATTCCTTGTGCAATCAATCATATAACCACGTACAAGTAAAAATAAATGCTCAGTGTCAATATCTATCTGAAAAGAATTTGATTGAAAAGACAAATGTGGATAACAATAACTCTAAGCAGTATAAATACCAAACAAATGTGGCACGAGTATTGTAGGGAACCAATTAAAAGATGAGCAAGCCCTAAAGGCAAAACTCATATTCATCAGTTTGAAATAATTTAACTTGGCAGCAAGCACAGGTAAACAGTGAAAAAACAAAGCAGATGCCTCAAACAAACCTCGTTGATCCAGTATGAGTTCAGAACCCTGAGACCACCCAGCTTCCTACCAGCTCGTTCCTCAGCCACTGAGCGCTTGCTTCGCTGAAATTTCAGCTGGGTCACACCCTGGTTTGTGGGCTTTCCATACACAATACCC
Organism: Parsonsia alboflavescens; assembly: GCA_028571225.1. Lineage (NCBI taxonomy): Eukaryota > Viridiplantae > Streptophyta > Magnoliopsida > Gentianales > Apocynaceae > Parsonsia > Parsonsia alboflavescens. The sequence goes on along the minus strand of JAOXNR010045345.1, from coordinate 4,732 downwards.
TTGGGAACTGGCCTCTTTCTTCCACCACGTCTAACACGAACGCGGTAAACCACATAACCCTGAATTTTTTTCCCAACAGGTCATCAAATGTCAAATGGGTATAGAACAGGCATCAAAAGAACAAACATGAGCAATCTTAAACTTAAATTATTAAATTACTACCAAGTCAGCAAGTTGGATATGCAGGTTAATAGTCAGCAAGTTGGATATGCAGGTTAATAGTCAGCAAGTTGGATATGCAGGTTAATAGATAGCAAGACAATGTAACTTTAAATGACATGCCCCGCTGAAGGCGTTAATGAAGGTTTTCATGCCATTTATAGGACTATATATAGCTACAGAGTTGAAGTTTATGAACTCGAATTATCACATCACCTACATTAAAAACTCTAACACCTGATCACCTATATGAAAAAGGGTCTGCAACAATAATTTTATAACAAAATATTCTCCTTCCAAAGCAAGAACAAACTACAATTAAATCAACAGATGCAATACATAGCAAAGAAACTGATGAACAAACAAAGAAAAAGGTTGATTATTTAAAAGGGTAAAGTGAGGAAGCAAAATTCATCTTACAAGGTAACTCATCAACTTTGAGAAAGAACAATACAATGTTAATGCCCATATTTACCTGTTTTGCCTTATATCCCAGGCGGCGTGCCTTGTCAGGACGAGTAGGACGAGTGACACGCACAATAGAAGGAAGCTGGCGATACTCCCAGCATCTAACCCTCAACAAGAACCTCATCACATCTGACTGTTTCTTCCTCCACAGCTCCGACACATAAGTATAAGCACCTTTTTAACACCCAGATAAATCCCATTTCATGTTAACATTAAGCACCAGAATAAAAAAAAAAAGATATAAAACTCATTGTTCAAAGATTAGTCCCCTTTGGAGAAGTACCAGAAAGGTTGTTAAAATAGACAATTAACTCTTAAACGGGGTTACACTATGGAATCAAGTGAACTCAAAATAAAATCAAAACTTGCCATAGGATTTGTTAACTTGCAAGTGGAATCAGTTGATGCATTAAAATAAGTGGACCCTTTGGATTCACCACATGTATATATTTCCTGATTTTAAATGAAACTGGGATGACTCTGTCCATTTTGTTAGCTCATTTTTGCTCACCAACACATAAACTACAGAGGACTGAAAATTAACTAGCCCAAAATGGAAATAGGGGAATCTCTTAATTCTAATTCCAAAGGCTATCTTCAGCCTTCTGCAAACACAACAATGTTGTTCTAATTCTAAATTCTTCTTTCTCACATTTTGTTTTCAGTACCAATTCCTTGTTTTAAGTTCTTAGATCTTCCTCAATTGCAAGATTCACAACACGCTGCAGCTTTAATTTTAGGAACCATTTAACAAAAAAAAAATTGCTGTGTGCCACCAATGCTGCCTATTGCAACTCAAAATCATCTTTCAGCCTCTAACTATCTCGGACCCGCTGTAGCCTATATCAGGTGTTCTGTTTTCCTTTCTAATTTCAGATCTTGATGCTGTTTAATTGGATTTAACAAGTTATTCATATAACACAGTTGAACTTGAACTTTTAAATTACAACTAAATTTGGATTCTTTTTAGAGTCTCAACTTGAGCATATTTATTTCTTTTTATTATAAATGCATTTCATGTCACATTTCATTGAGTATGCTAAAGACACTAAGACTATTAAATAGGCAAAGACCACAACAATACATCACTTACAAGCTGTAGATGCGAACTGACAATAGAGGCTATATACAGCTAGAACAAAAGATTTCCTGATTACATTACATCATGGGCACTCACCAGAAAATACACATGCGCATAGAGATGAGGATTTGGCATCGGTATCAATTAGCAAACAAAGCAAATGAACAATCAATGGTGAAACATGTGTGATGCGTGAGAATAGAGAAAATTTGAAAATATGCATTCCGTTGCGAGAAGAACATCTTTCTAAGACTTGAAAGAGGATCGAGAAAAGTACCCATGGTTCTTCAGCCGCACTGACGACGGAGCGCTGCACTCTATGCCCCTAGGGTTTTGGTTCAAACGCTGGTGTGAAGGAAAACGATGACTTTATAGATGAAAGGGAAGGGCTGGACCTTTCGAACGAATGGGCTCAAATTAAGGATTGGGCCCATACTCAACTTTGCATATACTTGAGTGCACATTGTCAAATAGTGGGCCAATTTGTATCTGGACATCTCATTGCCCATTCTTGGAACTCATCATTACATTTTATTTTAAAATCCCCCAGTCAATATTCTGAAGATTAAAAAATACAAATATTAAAAAATGGAGTGATCTTAATTTGAATTAAATTACCACATTATTAATTATGTAGTTAGTTATAGTCAACCAGTTAATTAGATGTAAATTTTTTATGAAATTTTATCAAAATAACGCATTCTAGTAATAGGGTACAAAGAAAAACCACTTTTACCCAAAAGAACATCGTTATTACAATATCAGATTATCTTTAAAAAACTGGAACATGAGATAGAAAGAATAAAACGTAGATTGGAAGAATGTTTTCAGATAACCTGCTTCAATTTTGGGAAAAAAATAAGATAGAAGTCAAGTTAGAAATGAAAGGTAAAGATAAAATTATTAGAGTAACACCCATGCGATATAACCCAGAAGATTAGGAAGAATTTAAAATTCAGATACAAGAATTCATTAATCAGAAAATTATTAGAACTAGTAAATCTCCTCATAGCGCGCCAGCTTTTATGGTTAGAAACCATGTAGAAATAGTGAGAAATAAAGTTAGAATGGTAATTAACTATAAAAAGCTAAATGATAATATTATATTTGAAGGAAACTTTCTATCGTTTAAAGAAAGCCTAATAAATTGGATAAAAGATAAAAAGATGTTTTCCAAATTCGATTGTAAAAGTGGATTTTGTCAGATAAAAATGCACAATGATAGTATTCCTTACACAGTTTTCTCTACTCCACAGGGACACTACGAATGGCTAGTAATGCCATTTGGATAAAAAAATGCATCACAGATATTTCAAAGAAAAATGGATAATATATTTAAAGATTATAATTTCTTATTTGTTTATATTGACGATGTTTTAGTTTTATCTAATGATTTAGATTCGCACTTAAAACATCTTAATATATTTGTTAATCTATGTCTAGAAAATAGATTATTTCTATCACAAAAAAAGGCAAAGATTCTCCATAATAAAATGGAGTTTTAGGAATGCAGGTAGATGGATCTGGAATTAAATTGGAGAGTCATATCCTTGAAAAAATATAAGTTTTTCCAGATAAATTAAAAGATAAAAAACAAGTTCAAAGTTTTCTTGGAATGTTAAATTACACCTCTGATTTTATTCAAAATTTAACGTGTCTAAGAAAACCTTTACAAGAAATACTCACGAAAGATAAAATATTTGAGTTTAATAGATATCTAGAGGATAAAGTAAAAGAGATCAAATCAAAGTGTAAAGATTTGCATAAATTACATTTACCAAAAGATAGTGATAATTTAATATTAGAAACAGATGCTTCTGATCATGGATGGAGCAGAATTCTAAAAATAGACTCTTCACAAGAAGAGATATGTAGATATTGTTTTGGAACTTTTTCAAACACACAGACTAGATATCATATAAATGAAAAAGAACTCTTAGTTGTAGTCAAAAGTTTTCAAAAACTGTATTATTTCTTACTATCTAAGAGATTCAAATTAAGAACTAATAATACACAGGTTAAAGCATTTTTTCAAAATAATTTACCTTCTAAACCTAAGTATAAAAGATACATTAAATGGCAGATGTTATTATCTGAATATTCATTTGATATTAAAATTATTAAATCTGACAAAAATATTTTAACAGATTTTCTGACCAAAAATGGCAGATCTGATGAAAAAAATCATTGATATGATTAATGAGATGGATGCCCAAATCCAATCGATAAAGCATAATGTTACTGAAATCAATGAGATTGCGTACTATCAAAGTGCAGAAGAGATTGAAAGCCTACTTAAGGTAGAATGTTCCATGATAATGGCAAGATAGGTAACTACTCAGTTGCCAACGAAGTTGCAGATAATTTACTGAAAAAGATACAACTACAAAATTTTGAGATTCCAGATACCGGAGGATGTTCAAACCCAGCAAGCAAAGATAAGGGTAAGACAGAGGATATTGCTCTACGTCCTCAGAGGACGAAGATTCCTACTGATATTCCTATAAAAACTCTCGATATTTCGCGATCAGGCAGACACAGTGAGATTATGAGAGAATTATACTCTCTTAAAAATACAGAGAAGCGATATTTAGATTTTTTTGGGATTTATCCTAGAATAAATTATCTAGAAGATTTTGATCTAAATGAAATTCGATATTGGTATAATTTTGGAGCCATCAATTCGATATTTATGACTTTACCTAATTTCTCGGATATCAATGCCCTACCAATTTGGGTTAAGAAGGGAGCTAAAGATTGTTATATGCTTAATCCCACGATTACATCGCAAGATGTCTTGATTCTTAAATTCCTATCCGTCGGCCCTGATTTCTATCAAGATGAAGTATACAACTCATATCATTTTATTCAATTGGGGAAAGCGGAAACTTTTGCAATCAAGACATTGGATATGAAGAAAGATTTTGTCAAACACACAGATGAAGATGCGATAAAGTAGCTGGAAGACACGGAAATAAGGGTATCATTTCCAAAATTTTGCCTAGACAAGATATGCCTTATTTG
>JAOXNR010045334.1:0-18934 GCA_028571225.1 Parsonsia alboflavescens | reverse complement strand
ATTTATATAGAAGGCTTATAAAGGATTTTTCAAAAATTAGCTCAACCTTTGTGTCTGCTTCTTCAAAAAGATGTTCCTTTTGATTTTAAAGATGCTTGCAAGAATGCTTTTCATGTTTTAAAATGTGTTTTTCAGTGTATTGCTGCTTCAACAACCATGTATCAGACTCAACAATCAGTCTACTGTGACCTATCTTTTTTATTGAATCCAACTAGTGATCATTCAAAGAGCCAACAAGCTTTAAATATTCAGGAAATTCAAGAACTGTATGTACCTTCGCCAAGCTTGAAATGGAAAGGTGCGCCTCTGTCACGGCTTGAATCAAACTGAGTCCCATCAAGCAACGTGCCCACATAGTGCACTACAAACCCAATGTAGAAATCCATAAACATCAGAGAAGGAGATCATCAAATACACCATTCATAAATAAATAAATAAATTTTTTTTAAAAAAAATGAAATTATTTCATGATCAGAATCTGATCAAAGCCTCTCAACACTATCAATGGACCAAAACCTCCATTACTGAAATATCATCCTCAAATTCTGACAAATTGCAAGAAGCAATTGAAGAAATGAAAGAAATATGTGATCCTCAGTGTGAGATTTCAGAACCACAGCCAATAAATTTCTTCCTTCCTTTCTCACTTTTTCCTCTTATATGCAAGAGGGGAGGAAAAAAAAAGAAAAAGGCACAATCTATTAAATGTTCATACCTTCAACTTCATCACCAGAAGTGGGTTTTTCCCAACCTTCACCCTCATGAAGCAGCTTCTTCTTTAACCCAATCTTACCAATTTCCTTCTCTTCTCCAACTTTCAGAACAGGGTCAACCTCTGGCAAATCCATGTCTTCTTCTTCCATATCCATTCCATCAGCAGCTGGGAACTCAAAGTCATCATCCATCTCCACAACAAAAAAATATTCAAATTCAGAACAAAATCAAGTTTGGATTTGGAAGATTCAAACGCCGAATTTGTTGAATGTAAATATATGAATTGTGGGATTTATATAATGAGATGAGATTTTAATCATTTTCTAGTGGAACTGGTGGGTGCTCAAGAGAGTTCTATTCAGGACGAGGGAAAAAGAAAATCAAAAGAATAGGGAGCGTCTAGAAAGTTCCGAAGACTTGGTTGGTTCCATTGCAGTCTTACATCTAAGGGTTAGTCCTCTTTCTTTGTTTCTTTTCTTCTTGTTTTAATGTCTTTTTTTTTTTTTTTTTAAACTAATTAAATCCTATCTTTTATTATAACATTTTAAATCTTTAATTATTGTTTCTTTAGAAATTGAGGTCTTAATTCTTTTACGGATAACTAACAAAATCCTTATCAATTGAAAAATGAATTTTTACGCGAGATAATAAGCAATATATTTATTTTGATTAAATAAATTAGGAATATATAGGTTATTTTACGGTTACTTTTCCTTCCTTTTTAAAATGAAATTTGGCAATGCCAACACTAACCATTTTATCCTTCTGTGATTGTTTTGTTTTTTTTTTTTTTTTCTTTTTCTATTTTTTATCTTCACTTATTTCTACTTTCTAATTTTTTATGTTTTTTTTTTTCATTTTTCATTTTTCTTTCTACCATTTTTTCTTCTTGATTTGTACGTTCAGTTTTTATTTCCTATTTTCCTGATTTACGTTCTTTTTCTTTTTCCCATATTTTAAAAAATTATATTTATTCAATTTTTTTTTTTGTATCTCACTACTATAACTAATGCTTATTATTTTACGATAGCAAGCGATCGTACAATGGAAAACATGCAAGTGAACTGATTAATGTGGAAAATTAATTAAAATTATAAGTCAAGTGAAAAAGAAATTTAATGGTTGAAATAACTAAATCATAAATTTAAAATATATATATATTAAGGATTATTTTAAACAATATGAGATATTTTTAACCAAGATGATAAAATTGATACAAAGTTTAACTCCTTTTAGAAATTAAAGGGGGAAAGAAAAATAAAGATGTAATTTTTAAATAATTTAGACTATAAATGAATGTGTGTCTAGCAAAGTTAAAGAGATCTACAAGGAATATAAAAAAATTTATATATCAAAATTTAAAATTAAAACAAATTGAATTTGAACCAAATACATGATGAGAATAATTATTATCTTTCAATTTTTTTGTTTGTAACTTTATCTCGAAGGATTATTTACAATATTTTTTTAATTCAAATGGATAATAAAATTAAAAAATAGAAAAATAATTATTTAATATATAAATAATTTTGTTTTTAATGAACATGATTAAATTTGAAAAAAAAAATTTCAAATCACAATAAAAAAAATCAAGTTACCCACCACAGTGACAACACATACACAAAACCAAATCAATCCATTCTTGAATTTTTGAATGGAATTGTGATTCTGGTGTTTTATTTGAGAATGGGTGTTCCTAACATCAACATGAACAACAATTACAAGGAATGTGAATTCTTGTTAATTTTGTACAACCAAACAAAGGAATTAAAAATTTGAAGAATAGATCCATTCCTCCTCAACCAAACGTGCTGTTAGTATTTAGATTTTGGGAGTTGGTAAGGCTGACGTGACGTTTGGTTAACTCCAACGATAGGCGGGGGTTCGAAACCCATCGGGAGTAGGACGTAAGCTTTAAACGTTGGCTCTACCAACGACCATTGTCCCCCGTTGCGTCCTCTCCGTCAGTCCTCTGCCCTCTCGTGCACATCCCTCGATTTACCCCCACTGGCACAGGGGATCTCTGTGCCTGTGGACGGGGTTTCGCCCGTAAGGGACTTCCCCCGGAAATCAAAGTATTTAGATTTTGGGAGATTTTTTGTTTGAACTCATCATTTTGTACAATTTCCTAATTTTACTTCATTTTGTACAATTTCATCATTATTGTGTGTCTTGATTTCAATCAAATTCCTTCTTAGATTACAACTTTTTTATAATGTGTATTCAATTAGGGCATGTTTTCCAATTCTTGGGAGTAAACAAGCAGTAAGAAGGGAGTTCTTGGGGCTTCTTTCTTGAATGAGTTTGAGGTTTTCTCAAGCTAATTTTTTCTTTTATTTTAACTACATAAACTTCTTCTTTTTAATTTTTTAATTGTTTTTTTTTTAAACTATACAATATTTATTCTCTTGATGTTTTTGTTTTCTTTTTTCTAATCTAATTATAAGAGAACTTTTGAGTTCTATAAATTAATGTTAAAAAAAAATAAAGAAAACAATATAGTTTTGGATAGGATATAATTTTGATAGGGTCTCATTTTGAATAACGAAATGATTTTGGGATTCATACCTTCTATAAATGCTCCACACAACTCCTCATCCCCACACACATTCTCTAGTCTACATTTTTCTACCACTTCATTGGTTTCAATTAATTTATTCTTCCTCTTAAATTTCCCAAAACACAAATTTCTTGCAATTTCTTCAATATTCACGATTTTCACATCGCTCACAATCGTTTGCTTAATATTTATAAATTGGACATAATCCCTCATGGGTGGAATCCACTTTAGACATAAAAAAAAAAAGAAAATGATTAAATGATGAGGATGCATAAAAGGAAAAATGTCAAAAAATAAGGAAAAATGTCACAACGCATTCCTAATGCATTGTGAAACCTTCTAAGGAAAAATGAGAAACGCAGAGGATAAATGCCATGTTGTGAATGCATTTGTATTTTGGTCAGCCTTTCTTTTTTTTTTTTTGGAAGCCTATTAGAGCACCTCCAATGCTTTGGATTGAAGGGGAAAGTCCCTTACGGGCGAAACCCCTCCCACTAGTCACGACAAGGCCCCTCGTGCCAGTGAGATATAAATCAGGGATGTGCATGAACTGGCAGAGGACTGACGGAGAGGACGCTATGGGGGGCAATGGGCATTTGGAGTGAACCAATCGTTGAGAGCCTTCGTTCTACGCCCAATGAGTTTCGAATCCCCACCTGTCGTTGGAGTTAATCAAACGTCACGTCAGTCTTACCAGCTCGCCTATGCCTCTAGGGGCAGAGCACCTCCAATGCTCAATCTTAGGTGGGTGGCAAAGTGAAAAATATGGGAGCACCTCTCTCCATGGGAGAGAGGCATCCTAAAATGCCAACTCACACAAAAATGGAACGACAGTGCAATTCTTTGCATCGTTGTCTCACAGAAACCTAGGCACTGTCAGGTAGTCAGAAGTCATGTGGGGTTGAGTCCCACGGGACAGGTAAATTTTTTTTATATATTTTATATCTTTTCTTCTTCCAACTTTCTTCAATTCCTTTATTTTTTTGTTTTTTTATATGCAATTTTTTTCTACATTAATTTTTTTTTCCTTTCTAATTTTATGTACATATTCACAATATTTATTTGTTATTTTTTTCTAAAAAAAACACATTTACTTTGTTCATAATAGACACACAAACTTCTTTTCTATTGTTTTTTAAATTTATAAACTTACAAAATTTATTTTTAAAATTTTTTATTTCTAAAAATCATTATTATTAGGAAAAATAAAAAAATAATAAAATAATTTGATAAATAGAATTTTGGATTGGATTTCGGGTAGGATTTCTGATTATATTTCTTTCTTTTCTTTTCTATAAATACTCCTTCTACACAACCCAATCTCACACACCCTTCACCCCTCTTTTCTTTTCTCATCCTGCATTCCTTGTAATTAGTTTCTTTGTTTTTGTCGCAAATGGATCCACATTCAACTCGGCATTTTGGCGATAAGAACCAAGATTTCTAAAGTTTTCAAAATACAAACTTCACAAAACTTCCTTATGGGACACAATTTATGCATCCCTCACAATTTCCACCATATCCATATCCTTATCCTTCACAAGTTTATCCACCACATTTTTAACACAACTCTCCTTATTATGGAAATATTCAAGGTACTCCTTCCACCTCACCAGGAATGTATGGATATAGTTCTCTAGTGCAGCACCAATCTAGCACTAATTCTAATTTTGAACATGGTCCAGAAACACCATCTGGACCTCTTTCCCCAATCCATCCCACCAAAATATTTCATGAAGATGGGGAGGAAAAAATCAATTTGGAAGACATGGTCAATGAGGGAATAGTGCCCTCAAGGCTTAAATGAAAGAAAGAAGAAAATCTTCTTTTAGTGCGTGCATGACTAAATTTCTATGAAAGATCTCATTGTTGGCATTGACCAAACATACAAAACATATTGGAAAAAAATTGCAGCGGCTTACAAATCAAATTTGTGCTGACAATGACGGAGAAGAAAAGACTTAGAAACCATGGATTAACCATTGGAGCAAAGTGAACAGACTGGTAGCATACTTGAGTGGTTGCTACAAACGAGCAAAAGACCTCAATCCTAGTGGATGGTCTGATTTGAAATATATGTATAGGGCACTCGGCTGTTCCCGTCAAGAAAAAGGCAAAAATTTCAACCTAGTTTATTGGTGGGATATGGTCAGAAACGAGCCTAAATGGAGTCAAATGTACATTTTAGATAGTGCAAAGAGAGCAAATATATCTTAATCGGGTGCATATACATAATTTTTTGATGTGGAGTTGGATGAAAATCACGTTCGCGAGGTCTGTCCAATGGGCCAAAAAGCTGCCAAAAGGAAGGGGAAGGCTAACAACAACAAGACTTAGTCCAGTTTGATGCTACTATACTTGATTATGTGACAAGAAAAATTGTTGCCATTGAGAGGTTAACAAGTGTAAGAGAAAAAGAGATAGAAGTAAAAAAAAAAAAGATGGAACCAAAAGAAGAAGAAAATATGTAGAATGCCTAAGTCACACTAACAATAGACACCTCTGACTGGCTGGTGGAACAAAAGATGAATCATGAACAACATTGCAATTATCTTTGGAAAAAATATTTCAATAGTTAGGTTGCGTGATATTTTGGTGTAATATTTAATGTATTGTACTTTTACTTGTATTTGTATGGTGTAATGCATTGAGATGTATTGTACTTTTATTTCGATTTGTGTAATGTATTAAACTTTTATTCGCATTTAGAGCATGTACTGTACCTTTTCTTTTCTTTTCACAAAATTAATATTATAAGGAAGAAAATAATATATTCCTTTGTTAGGATAAAATTTCGACTTGGATTTTAGATAGGATAGGATAGGATATCTTTAAGAGTTGGATAGGATTGAATAGGATTAGGATAAGATTTTATATTGGATAGGATAAGATTTCGAGATCTATTCCTTCTATAAACACTCCATCCTATTCCTCATCCCTCTCAACACTATCACCTCCAACTTGAAAATGGTTGAAGAACCCAATTAGTTTGAGGCCAAGAACATAGACAATTTTCTTATAGACGAGCTGAACTTTGAATTCAATCAACGAGCAAGACAATATTTCCAACAATGAAGGCAATAAATAGCGAGTAGCTCTTAAGGGCATAGAAGGAGAAGCTCGTTTGTTGAATGACTATTTCTCTGCTTCTCCAGTGTACACAGATGCACAATTCCAAGGGAGGTTCCGAATGCAAATTGATGTATTCCTTTGCATAGTCAATGAACTCTCAAGACGGTATCCATTCTTCCAAATTTGAGTTGATGCGATAAAGAGGAGTGGCCATTTCCCTCTGCAAAAATGTATTGTCTCTATGTCAATGATGGCTTACGGAACACAAACTGATAAGATTGATGAAAACCTGCGAATTGGTGAAAGCATAGCAATTGAGTGCTTAACGAATTTCGTTAGATGTGTGAATGAGGTCTTCGAGCAACACTATTTAAGACGACCTAATGTTGATGACATACAACTGCTGCTTCATATAGGAGAGGCCCGTAGCTTCCCTAGAATGTTGGGAAGCCTAGATTGTATGAATTGGGAATGGAAAAATTGCCCAGTGGCATGGGAAGGCATATACACACGGGGAGATCATGGTGCTCCAACAAAAATGTTTGAAGTTGTTGCATCTCAAGATTTGTGGATACTGCATGCCTTTTTGGGAGTTGCTGGATCAAATAACAATCTCAATGTGTTGAACCAATCTAATTTGTTTACATGAAACTTGCAAGGACAAGCTCAACTGGTTGACTTCATCTTCAATGGCAGACATTATAATATAGGGTACTACTTAACAAATGGTATTTACCCTAATTGAGTAACGATTGTCAAAACCATTCCATTGCTACAAGGGGAGAAGGCACAGTTGTTCGCATGGCATCAAGAAGCAGTGAGAAAAGATGTAGAGCATGCATTTGGAGTACTTCAAACTCGTTTTGAAATAATACGAGGTCCGCCAAGGATGTGGGATAGGAAGATCCTCAGTTATATCATGCTAGTGTGCATCATTTAGTATAACATAATAGTTGAGGATGAACGTGATACATATGGCAAAAATTATGATTTCGAATATGACACAGTTGATTGAGGAAGTACTTCAACAACAGCTACGTATCGTTAACAAGTAATAAAGTGATCAAACGAATATCGTCCCACAGAGAGTTTATGAATAAAAATAAGTACCAATCACTAACAAACAACTTTCTTTCAAATCAAAGGAATAAAAAAGGTTGATTTTTTAAGATTTAAAACAAAGCAATAAAATTATTTAAGAAAAGAATAATGGATAAAAAATTTAAGATTACAATTTCATCAAAAACAAATTCAAGTGAGAAAAATCCATTTCAACATATAATAATTGTGCAAATTGATTAAAAGTAACACATAAATTTCTTTAATTCTCTTTTGAGCAATTAAAGAACTTATCCAATCAATTATAAAAGTTATATGTATATGCCAATGCAAAAAAAAAAAGAAAAAAGAGTAGATAAAGAACAAGTCACAATATGATTGTTATCCAGGAAAATTAGGTATATGTCTATCCTAATTACGAATAAAATTAACTCATCACAAGTCAATTCTAATAATAGTTATTTATTCATAGAGCTAAAAATCAAAATTCCTCTTTCAATTCAAAGATTTTGTCAAATAAAAAGATGGCCAGTCTTTTTAATAAATAAAACATGAACAAATAAATCAATAAAGCATAATCACCATATAAAAAAAAAACATTTAACTCAAATAAATTGACTAAGAATCCATTGCAATTTTAGAACAAATAAACCAGCTACTCATCATCATCTCAAAACAATACAAGATGAAATATTGAAACATAAAGAAAAGTAGAAAGAAATAAAAAAAACTATTGCAAACTCTTCAATTTTCTATCTTCCTTAATGAACTCCAAAGATGGCTTCCTCCAAGAAATATTTCTTGTAGAGAAAATAAGAATATGAGGGATGAGATGAGATCGTCTTGCAAACCATCCTATTTGTAGATAATTAAAATACTAAAACTAAACTAAGTATTACAAAAGAAGTATTTTTCTAATAAGAATGAGAAATAGTTTTCCTCTTTGATTTTTTCTTCCAATCTCTTCTAGAATTTAAAGCAACATCAATTCTTCTCCTTCTTGACTTTTAATTCCTCTAGGAATCCTCTAAAGAGTCTTTTTCTTGAAATAGGATTCTCCTTTCTTCTTCTTTTCCAATTTTGTTCCTTTTCAATCATTTTTCATAAAAATTCATGCAATCAAAGAAATAAATATGAATAAAAATATTCCACAAATCAGCATAAAAAAATTAAAATTATCAATAAATAATTCATTAAAAATCATATAAAACTAGTCATTTTATAATCTATTAAGTGAATCATGGACCTTTTTCAAATTTCACAAAAATTCTACAAACAAATATTAATCTACGTGACAGGTAAATACATTATGAACTTCAAGCAGATTTAGTAGAACATATTTAGCATAAATTCAGAACAGACCAAGTTTAATTATAGTTTTTATTAAACCTTTTACTTTTATTTAGTTGCTTTATTTTAACGGTATTGATTATCCTTTATAGTATTATATATTCATAATTTTTATCATCTTTTTTTTTTTATGTATTATGTTGTTCTATAATAAAATTTTACAAGTATTAATTTATCTTTGTTTTGGAAAAAATAATTAATTTTGGTGTTAATTTATTTCTAATAAATTTCAAAATATTATTTTAAAATTTATATTTTTTAATAATAGGGTAAATATAAAAATAGGAAAAGAGAAAATTATTTTAGAAGAGGTAACAAATGACTTGAGAGGGGAAATCCACTTCAGATGTTTCGAAGAGGAGAACGGTTAGAGCGGTGGATGAGTAAGAGGACCGTGGGTGGATGTGGACCCACTAGGCACCCCTCGAAGGAGTGCACGTGCCACGAGCTGCTCGACGGGGCAAAAAGCCGCTTGAGAACCCATCTTTCTCCTTCGTTGGCGCTCACACTGGACTCGTTTCCATATCCGGCGATCCATCCGATCTCGTGCATCTTCGCAGAGATAAGAATACATCTTTAAAGGTAAATCTCCAAATCAGTTAACCTTTTGTCTAAATTTTGTAGCTGTGAATAATGTGAGTCAGGGAGTGAGCTTGCATCTTTTGTGGCTGGTTAGAGCCTTCAGACTTTTACAGACTATTGGTTCGATTCATTTCAAAAATCCAATTTTTGATATTATTCTAATTTTTGTGTTAAGATATTATTCCTTCACTTCTTGATTGTTTTTTACCATTGCTGTTTGTGTGTATTGCCGCTTGATGGAAGTGGTGGTGGTGAAAGTTGACGTCTTTGTGCTGGAAAAAGTTCATAATTCTTAGTTGAAATGAAATTGATGATTCTGAAGTTGTGCTTTCTTAGTTTGTAAGTCTTGATTGAAGTTGTGTTTAATTCATTGCTAGTCATAACTTTTTCAGTTTTAAGGGAGTCGGCCTAAGGAAAAGGGCAAAATTCCAGTTCCACATTTTTTCATGTTATTTCTTTTTTTACATGTTTCATTTTTAAATCAGCAGGCATTTACTTTCTTAAGTGGAGACTTTAAACAGCTCTTAGAATGTTCCTTGTTTTGGTTTACTTTTTTCATTTACTTATTTTATTTTTACTTCTACAGATATTTTGAATGATTATCAAAAAAGATGCATTTTATATCTTCCTTTTGCTTGATTTCATATGTTGGGTTTCTTGGTGCTTTAGAGTAGAATATGTTAAATTTCCATGCTGCTGTTTAAATGTTCTTTCTCAATTTACCTTTTTCATAACGTATCAAGAATTAGGAGCATGAAATAGTTAATTCCTTTTGGGTAAACTTCAGATTATTGAGATTCATTTAGGTTGTGGTTTATCCATTCGCGTGATCAAGATTCACATTCTTAATCATCATGTCAACTTGTACAATAATAAAATCAGAATATATTTCTTAATGGAGGACTCACCTATGATACTTTTTTTATGTACTAAATATTATACCGTCACACCTTTATAAAAGAAAAAAAGAATTATAGGATATGCATATAAATAAAATATAAAATTAAACAAATTGAATTTACCATGAAAAGAAAGTAAATTTGAAAGAAAAGATAAAGTCACACTTTTAATAATAATGATGCCATCTTTTCATAATTGCTGAATATAAAAAAATTGAAAAATCATCTCAAAGCCCTTTGGCAGCCCGGCTCACCACCACTGCTCACACACATAACACAAAATTGTCGTCTAGCATCTACTATTGCAATCAGAGACTGCTGTTGTGGTAATCTATGAGCTGTGTTTTCTACTTACATAAATCCACATGACTGAGAAAATTTGGGTAAAAGTAGATAATCTTTTTTTTTACCAATTGTAATTTCAGTTGGTAATTTGCATCTACTGTATGGTTCTGTGAAGATTTTTTAGTTCTAGTGAGAGAATGCTAATGTTAGATTGAATGATCTTTAAGAAGGCTTCGTATCAATCGTCCAGTTTGAATTAGTTTAATAGAATCAGTTTTCATATTTTGGCTGATCATCATCGCATTGATGCACTATTTCTTGCATTGAGGCGACAAATCTTTTTTGTGCATATTTTCCACGTATCCCTTCTACATATGCAGCTGTCATTTCAGTTCAGATTGCTTTGGTTTCTGATTTTCAGATAACCAAAATGTTTTTTTTGTTTATGGTGTTCTCAATTATTTGTGTCGTATTCTTTCAGTACCTACATCCAGAATCATCCAGATGCTTCTTTTCTCTGATGCAATACAAGAACTCATATTAGGACAAAATATAATGAAAAGTATAATTTCTGGAAGTATCTCATTTTAGAAAATGCCCATCTCCTTCACTGTAAACTGTTTTATTAACTTCATTCTTTTAGGTGAATGCTCTGTCCTTACCTGCTTATGCAATGCTTTCAGAAGATGACTTATCAAATGGAGATATAGGAATCTGCTGAACATGGTACGACTGAAACTTTAATAACATTTATAGTAGTCAGGTAACATACTTCTTAACATGTCAGAAACTGTTAGTTCATTCAAGTTTATAATTTGCTTCGACATTTTTTCATGATTTTTGTCTTTTGTGTATAATATATTACTGGGAGGTGATTGTTACTTTAAAAGAAATGGGATGTAGATTTCAATTACTTTATTAATGTTTTTCAAGAATCAATGAGATATTTTCTTTTCTTGTTCCAGTTTGCCACACCCTTTTACTCCCTGTAGTTGTCATGGTTCTCACTGCATATGGTCTGAGCCTTAAATGCATATTGCCATCCCATCCCTTGCAGGGTACGTTTCCTCACCAAAATTTTTGATTATCCCTGAACCTCCAATATAGCACCTGTAAATTGAAGAAGAAGAGGGTAACTGGCATGCCTCGTTACAAAGATGAGCCTGCTGCAGTTCGCGTCTATACCATCTGTGATGAATCCAAATACTTAATCGTGAGGAATGTACCGGCATTGGGTTGTGGTGATGAGCTGTTGAAAGTTTTTTCTACTTATGGAGGAGTTGAAGAATGTAAGCCAATGGATGCCGAGGATTGTGAACCATTTACAGATGTTTACTGGATTAAGTTTTATCAGGTCAACAATGCCAGGTTTGCCAAGCGAAAGCTGGACAAGTATGTTTTTCTGGGGAACATGTTGCAAGTTTCATATGCTCCTCAATACGAGAGTTTGTCAGACACGAAAGAGAAATTAGAAGGAAGGAGAAAAGAAGTTATTGCACGCTTGAAGCCTGGAAAGTCCAAAGGTGCTGCAAACTACAACCAAGAGGCAGTAGTTCCATCAAATTTTGATTGCGGTCCCCAGGCAGTAGGAAACACTATTGGCAGTGCGGTAGAAACTTCAACGGCACATGTTTCTTCTGATCCGAACTATTTTCCATTAGAATCCATGAATCAAACAGTTCAGTTGGTTAGAGAGAAGCTTAATAAGATACAATCAAGTGCTGAACATATACAAGCTGGATCTTCCAAGAGGTCACGTACCGATAATCGGAGAAGAATCTGAAACATAGTCTGCTCATCTTTGAGCTGTTATTGACATATTTGTGTGCATTCTCTTAAGCTCAAACCTTTTAGTTATCTGTTAGGATGACAGTTACAGAAGCGAAATACTGTGTAAAGGACCGATGTTTTGCTTCTTTTACAACATGTTTGTTTCCTTGGAATTGAGATTCTATTCAAACACAAGATCATGATATTTCTATTATTTTATTTGGTTGTATTTTTTTTTGTCCAGAACTAGAATTCATAGGAATTCTCCAACAAGGAATGACAATTATTTTCCTTAATCTTGGATTTATCTATCTATACTTATCAATTGTCAAGAAACCAAGATGATAACTTATGTAATCTTCCTAGTGTCTGTTAAAGTGACCAGATGGTAAGTTTTTACGTGTTACTGCCATTTTTATGCTTTTTACTTTTTTCTTCCTTTGCTTGATGGTATTTAAATTTGTTCGGTGCTGGTGATAAGGTGCCATTGTCATGGCATCGTCCCTCAACAACCTGCAATTTCATGTCAAACACACGAACTTTGTAGCCATTGACCTGGAAATGACCGAGTGAGAGTTAGCGGAATTCGTCCGGTTTGATTTCTGCTGAGAAATTCAATGTCTCTGAGTTCGGTGTTTGCCCTTCGTGGTGTGACACTCAGAATCTGCAATATAAGAATCCCCCTTCCTATGCAGTTTTTTTCATCTTCTCTCTGGTTGGTAAGTACTAAATTTTGGATGGAGTAAGCGTACTTTTTGTTTAAGTGGAGATCCCAGGTTGCAACTTAGCATTTATCTTTCAGTTCCTCTAATTCTTGGAATTTTATGGGACAAAGAAACCCTGATCCTTATTTAATCTGAAAACTTAAAGTGCAATGATTTTGATGGTGATGAGCACTTTAACAGAAGATTCCAAGCTGAAGTCCTTTTAAGGGGACAACTTGGCTTTTAACTGTGCAAAAAATGATGGTTTTCAGATAAAAGATGTAACTGAATTGAAGTGCGTTTTCGGTTCAGACCTTAAAGGATGGGTAAGAATCAGAACTGATGATTTTGGAGTAGTTGTTTATTTAAATTCCACTATAGTGTCTGGGAAACTATTGCAATCATTTCTTACTTCATCTGAATGGGTGTATGGATATAAACTCTAAGAAGTTTTCTTCAATGTTCCAGCAGTTTCTTTCATGGTTAACTTCATAAGATGTCATTGTAATTTAGGCCAAAGAAGAAGTTCTCATGATGCCTTACTTCGTTGCAAATGATAATAAGGAGCAAATTTAACGGAGGATATGACCTTATATAGATCGAGCCTTATATGACCTTATCGTTTTATATGTTTTAATTAAGATGTTTCCGTCTTTCTATTGTGTGATGTGAAATTATTGAAAGAAATGATCTGATGAAAGAGTGAATGACGAACTCTGAATCTTTTAGTACATATTTTGTGTTATTCTCCCTATCACATCAATTATAAAAATTTTACACATTTTAAAATTTTTTAAGATAAATTTTATATAGTAAAATCTAAAAAGTAAAATCAAGCCTTGAAATACTTAGTCTTTTAGAGAAACATGTTAATTTTAATTTCTTGTTGGTGTAAGAGAAAGTGTAATATGTGTATTCGAAGATCTTGAACCACACATTCATGATCTCCTCAAAATTCTATTCTATATTATCTGTTGAAATGAAGATTGAAAATTTTTTAGAATATGAAAATACTTTTTTTTCCCTTTTATTTGATATAAACAAGTCCAACATTTAGAAAATGCTGCCCTAATTTTAAAAACTATTTTAAATATGGTGATAATTTTGATATTGATAGTTTAGATTTGTTTTCGTAATTACAAGTATTAAGACATATTTTACTAGGGGAAACTTAATGCTCCAAAAAATTACTCCATCCGTTCGGAATTGAATGTCTCAATTTGATTTGTTCGTATTTTAATAAAAAAGTTTGACTTAGTTCAGTAAAAAAGATATTGCATGATCAATTTTCTTAATAAGATTTTTACTAATTTAGAAAATGAGACATTCAATTCCATACAACCCAAAATAGAATATGAATCATTCATTTCCTGACGGAGAGAGTAAAATATATTAAAAATTTTGATTTCTCACTTAGTAAATACTCCTTCCATTTGTTGTAAAAGTCCTTTAAGGTCTTGTAACACAACCAAGGCAATGGTTATTTTAGTAATTGATATTTTTCTTGGACTAAGATGTCCCTTATAACAAATAATACTCATATGAATTCAATCCTAATATTTAATGAGATTAGAAGAGTATAATTGGAAAATTTTCATTAAATGCTTTTGGGAATAAAAATTGCTGCTCGAAAAGTATAAAGTTACTTCTACTGTGAAATAAAATTGATTATCTAAAATGTCTTTTAAAGAGAAACGAAGGGTACTGATAGGGGTTATTATCCCTCAAAAGAAGATTATCAATGGATAAATTAATTAAATCTTATTTCAAAACGATTGTGTCTCAAGACAGGTTATAAAATGAATTAGCAATATTATATATTGAAAATTAAATATTATTCCCTTCGTCCCAAAATATAAATCATTTTAATTTTTTTTATTTGTCCTACAATATAAGTCATTTTATAATTTAAAATGCACATTTATTATGTTTTTTCTACTTTTATCCTTCAATTAATATCTTCTTCCATTTATTATGAAAAAATACAATTCTAGCTATAAATATGAAAGGGAAAGAGTGTTTTAGACATAATAACCCTACATTTATTGTTTTTTAATTAATGTTAAATGGCAACTAACGCCTTATATTATGGGATGAAGGTAGTAGAATGTTATCTTAATTATAAAACTATGATAAATGTTTTTGTAATTTAAAAATCAGAAATTAAAGACACATTTTACAAAGTATCCTTACAATTTTCAATAAGACCACAAAATGGCTTCTTATGGCCCTGATTAACTATGCAGAGACCTCCAAATTACATTTATACCTATGGGAGGCCTTTCCCTTGGTGCCTTGATTCGAAGCAACTTCCAGCTTACCGATTAAGTTACTAATTCTGTAGAATCTCGGCGACATTTTGTCGCTTATGTAACTCGAACTCAAGGCTTTTCAGTTATAAATGAGACTACTTCATCACTTGAGCAATACTGCTTGTATATTATTATCTTCCAATACTTTCCTTTCTCATGTTTACATATAATTCATTTCTTGAACTACAAAAAGAAACATATATAGATGCTTTGTCCATTCTGGTGAGAAGCCCTTTTGCAGACATGCCAAATGTGGGGTAAATTCTTGCTTTCTCTTGGGATTTTTCTTTTTTTAAAAGTTACTTAAGTAGGGTCTAAAATATATATTATGATTATTTGTCAAACAAAAATTATTTATTTATTTTATCAGATCAATCTATTTAAAAGAAATATGTAATAGAAAGAATATTGTGGAACAATTATTTTTAAAATCAGAAAACCAAATTAAAAGAATGCCAAAAATCTGTTGATGACACATTTTAAATTTTCCAAGATTCCAATATAAATTAAAAATGTTACAAGCACAAGAGGTAACGTTTAAATTGTGATGCAAATAAAATAATGAAAAAAGACATAAACGTTTAAATTGGGAAATTTTTTCTTTTAAAACATCTTCTAATTAAAATTTACATATAGTGGATTTGTTTCCACCACCCTGTTAAAGGGATTGCCTCCCTTGATGTACATATTTCTTTTCTTCAATAAATAGGTAGGAGCTTGTCTAACCAGCTACTTTTCGGTGGATTTCTTTAAAAAACAAAACAAAAAAAAGCCACCCCTTCACTTTTAATATAAAAATTATACAAATTAGATAAAATCTTTGACATAAATAAATATTTTATATATTTTGGCAATAGATGGGATCTAACTAGTCGAAGGCACACATGTTATGGTGTTTATAATATTATTTATATGTTTATTTTCTTATTCTACTCCCACTCTTTTATTTTGGGGTGGAAATAGGCCGGTCCGATTGTCAGGGGCCTATGGCCTGGCTTGTATATGCTGTTTAGGCATAGGTCAAGACTTAGACTCTTCCGTACTCCTGTTTTGTATAAAAGGACAAGCCAAGGCCTCTTGACTCGCACGTTAAGCCTATCAGATCGACCTGTGCTTGTTTCAATCTTTTTTTAAAAAATATTTTTTAAATTCTTTTAAAATCTATAAAATTATATATTTGAGAATTGAACTTAAAACATATAATTATTGGATTTTTTTGCCAAAATGGTTCCACATGTTTTGACTAAGACGTTGTTGGATCTCTTACGTTTTTTTTTTTTCCAGCTATTAAAGTCTCATATCAATTTAAGGATAGCTATTAAGGTCCACATCACCTAATTCCGCCCATTTTCATGGCGGCGTTGGTCATATAACAAACCTGTGAAAAATTTTTAGTCGTAAAATCGTCCTTACACTTTAATCTTAAAAAGAAAAAACAATTTTTTTAAAATGTAACAAAATCGTCCTTGTTGAAGTAAATTGATTATTTTGTTTTTTTTTTTAAGATTAAAGTATGAGAAGGATTTTACCTTTAAAAATTCCTTACAAGTTTGTCATGTGATCGGCGCCGCCCTGAAAATGATCTAAATTGGGTGGTGTAGACCTTAATGGCTGCCCGTAAATTGATATGAGACCTTAATAGCTGAAAAAAAACATAAGGGATCCAACAATGTTTTAGTCCAAACATGTGGGACCATTTTGGCTGAAAGCCCTATAATTATATTGTGATAACATTTTCCAACTTATTACCATTACCTGACATATATATTTTATATAATTAAGTGTTAGCATGGGTAAATAAAAAATAAAAAAGTATTTTGCATTGTTAAAATAATATTTTTTTAAGTACTTATTAAATTGTAGAACGTTTTAATAACTTATTTGATTTTATTGTTAAAGGTAAAGGAACTACATTTAATATTTAATTATTTACAACTAATAGATAGTAACAACACTTATATTTGATCTAAATTACCTGTGATAGCAACTTAAATTATTGATTTGTTGCTCTAAGGTGATATTAATTAAATTATGTTGTATAATAACATATTTTGAATAAGTTATATTGAGTGATTATAAGTTAGATTTTTTTTATAATTTATTATTTTTTTCTTACATAAAATGATCAAATATTCTCATATTTTATGTTACCATCTCAGTTCAGAATTGAATGTTCAATTTTGTTTTGATTAAAAATTAGAGGTATATTTGACTTTCATGTAAGTTACTAGCTTATTCTTATGTAATTAGTTGGGAAAATATATGTAAATCCTTAAATTTTAATGGACTTTATACTAAAAATTTATATATTCAATTTCGAACAACTAAAAGATATATTGGCATTAAAATAAATTATTTTTTATAACAGTGCAAGCTTTATAAACCGACTTCATGCTAGCCTCAAGCTTAAAAATTTACCTATCATAGGCCATAGGCTAGGCTCAAACATAGTGCTTGTTTAACAAGCCTGGCCTGTTAACTTAGAAGCTTGGCCTGTTTCAATCGCTAATTCTATTCCACATCTGTGCGTTTACACTAACAAAAATCTCATACATAGCTTTTAGTTATTATTTTTGATATATTTTATATACTCAACCTAAAAAAACTAAAATAAACTCTATGGTACTTGATCTTTCAGAGTCAGTGTATTAAAATTTTACGAATGTAAGTGACACACAAATATAAAATCGAAGATTCGGGAGCCTTCTTGTTGCTGTTATTAGAGAATAATATTCTAATTGATATTTTTATTTCTCCATGTCCCTAGGATTTGATTTCAATGATATCCTCAATAGCTAAGCTCATGCAATTGTCACAATTCTAAATTATAAATTTATTCAAAATATACTGCATTATTAAATATTCATAAATAAATAACAAATACTTCATTATTTACTCATTTAATTATTTTAAAATAAATAATTTATTCAAAATATACTTCATTGTTAAATATTAATTAATAAATAAAATATCTTATAATGTTCAAGCTCTACCCTAAAATTTCTCATGTTTAAATCCCTATAAAATAGAACTTATAATTATTAATTATAAAAAACTATTAGTATCATATCTATAAATTTGATTTCAATATTATTATATCTTATATTACTGACAAAAAAAAAAAATATATATATATATATATATATATTGATAAGAAATATATTTTTTATTTTTTATTATAATATTATCGGTTTAATTGCAATTCAATTACAATTGGATCATTAAATCGTAAACAAGTACCTTTTCAGGATCAATGTTCGGTCCGATTTTTAAAATATTGAAATGGAGTATTTGAATTTGGGGGATTCATGGATTTCATTTTTCTTTTCCCTTTTTTTTTAAATTTGAAAGTCAATGGTGATGTTACAATGTTACCCATCATAAGTTGGTCAAATGGTAGTTGACTATAAATTCTGACCTTCTTTTAAGAATGCAATGTAAATGATCAAAACATCCAAACGAAAATTATTTGAGGAATAAAAAGGTCAAAAATAAAAGTTAAACTACTAGAAAAACGGGAATACATGACGAGACATTATACAATGGCCTATATGTTGGGATTTATGCCCAAAAAGACTACCAATTTTCTGTAATTGTTTTATTTAATAAAATTGAGGGATTGTTTGA
>JAOXNR010045302.1:0-51153 GCA_028571225.1 Parsonsia alboflavescens | reverse complement strand
TCATCCCCGATTGTGTAGAAACTTCTCCTGCAGCCTCTTGGACCTACGCGGGCCCTCCTGAACCAGCTCTGCGTCAGCTCCCTAACCTGACCAGCAAGCAATTAAGGCACACAGCCGTTTTGATTGACCTAGCCAACTCTGACAATGTTAGGGTCAGGTATAGTTTACCAGCCTGGCCCGTAACTTTCATTTGCCCTGCTGGACTAGGGAGTCTAGCAGATTGCGACTTCCCCTCTACTAAGAGAGCTATGGGAATTCCCTTTTTCGGTAGGGAGCCTTTCTATATTTTCTTTTTGCTGGTCTTATCTCTTTTGCGTGCTAACAAGTTTTTCTCTTTTGTTTTGACAGCAATGAGGACCACCTACTGGATTCTAAAATTCACTCCTCCACGAGCTCCTGCTAGTGGAGTTAGGGACACTGCTGGTGCCTCTCCTGCTGCTACCACTGCAACCTCTCCTGCTTAGGCCAAGATTCCTATTCTCCAACCTCGGGGAAAGCAGGTCGTTGTGGCTGATAGGACTCGGACCGCTTTGAAGCGAAGTGCTAAGGTCACTGCTTTGAGGGCCTCCGAAAGGCCTATGAAGATTTCAATCTCCTCTTCCTCCCCTTCTTCTCAGTCTGCTGCTTCTAAGAAGGGGGTCCTTCCATCCTCCTTCTTAGAGGGTAAGGGGAAAGCTTTGGCGACCTCGAGGTTGAGGTCGGAGTTCAATGGTTGTGCGATCGAGGAGGTCGCAAGTACTTTCAAAAGGCTAGGGACTGCTTGCCTGGCCACCCACACTGATGAAGGGACCTCCCGATGGGTCCTTGACCTGCTGATGGAGTCTTCGGACTTGTTGTTTCAATGGCCACACTCTCAGTATTTCTTGGTGGAGTGTGTGCCCCTAGTTAACCGGGAGATATGTCAGTAACTGAATGATGACGAGCTGGATAAGTTCATATTTCCCCTCCATACTGTAGTAAGTCTCCTCAACCCTTCTTTATTTTTGCAGTTGGTTCTATTTTTAACTAGTTTGTATTTTTGAGCTCCTTTTTTCTTTGTTGCAAAACCATGTCTTCCTTGGCAAGCAGTCGAGGAGGCAAGCCAAGAAGGCCAAGAATGAGCAAGTGTTCGCTACCCTGATCTTGGAGTTTCTTGATGCCAAAGCTCTCTTGGAGATGGAGAAAGCTGACCTCGAGGCCTCTACCAAAAAGGCTAATGCTTCTTGTACTGACGTGTTTAACCTTTTGCAAGAATGCAAGAAGGAGGTTGAAGAGGCCAGGGTCGAGAACCAGACCATGTTAATAGCTCCAGAGGAAGCTGACAAGAAGAATGACTAGCTGTTTGAGCTCACAATCAGCAAAGGGAGGGAGTTCAAGAACTCGAGACCTAGCTGGACGGCCTATTAGGTATTTGTGATGATGAGGGCAACCTCTCTTTGGTCAATCTCAAGGGAGTTCCAGCCTTACAAGACTATGTGGAATCCCTCCTTAGCCCTCAACTCTTTAGACTCTACGTGGACATTATCGACAAGCTCTGAGATTTGAATGGGGGACTTGAAAATTGATCCCGTGGTGCATAAAGGACTGTATCACTCAGACTCTGCAGCTCCCTTGCCTTGGGAGAAAGAGGACCCTGTGATAACCTCTTAGGCTGAGGTCATCGCCGCTGAAGTCCTGGTCGAGGTGAGCCAAGCTGAGGAGGATCCCTCTAGAAAAGGCAAAGAACTCATGGAGTTCTCTTCTGAGGTCAAGGGCTTAGAAAAGATGGGCCTGGATGTTCTTGTTGTGGCATATGCTCGCCCAGAAGGTATGATTGTGCCCAGTGGTTTAGATTTGATTACTCAATATTTTTCTCATCTCCTGCATACTAGTTCTGAAAAGTTACTTGACCTTTCTGAGTTATTTGATCATCTTTTGTTAGACTTTCATTCTAAAAATGTTGTTGGTTGTTTTGCACAACCCTCAAACACTACCGAAACAAAAGTAGCTGTTGGGGATGAAGATCTAGAGGATGAAGATGAAGAACGTCTTATACACCGCCGGCTGAGGAGGTTGATGGGGACTCCTAAGAGTGGTGAATCAGGAGACTAGATTCTTGTAATAGAATAGGACCTTCTACCTCCTTCTTTCTTGCAATTTTGAATACAAGGCTTTCATATTTTTGTACTGAATATTTTCCCTAGAGGTCTGTTTGTGGTCTCTCTTTGTTTTTTTTTATTTTTTTTTTATAATTATCTCAGTAGAATGTTCCTAAAGTAATTG
The DNA here is from genome assembly GCA_028571225.1 of Parsonsia alboflavescens. Classification (NCBI taxonomy): domain Eukaryota; kingdom Viridiplantae; phylum Streptophyta; class Magnoliopsida; order Gentianales; family Apocynaceae; genus Parsonsia; species Parsonsia alboflavescens. The sequence continues at coordinate 48,912 of JAOXNR010045302.1, read as the reverse complement.
TCTTCGCTTTACTACTTTAAGCATAATAATCTGAACTGGCTTCAAAACTAAGGCATATAATATGAAGTAAGATCTCAATAAGTTCTGGAAAAAAAAATACTCATCTTTTATTCATGCCTTGTTCAAATTAAACTGAAGTGGTCACTGTGGTCACCTCGCGGTTCAGTGAGGTCCTTCCAAATAGTTTTCCTAGCGATATAGTGAGTCCATGAGGTATAAAAAGTTCTTAGAAGCTTCAAGCATATAATTTCTTTAGATGGAAAATGTTCCAAGGACTTAGGAGTTGTCTTCCTTCGAGATCAACTAGCTCATGGGTTCATCCTTTGTGTACTTCTTGGATTATGTAAGGTCGTTCCCAACTTTCTTGTAGCTTGGCTAGCTGCCCTTGTTTCCCAACATTTGACCTTTTAAGGACCATTTCTCCAATTGTGAAATGCTTTTCTTTCACTTTTCTGTGGAAAAAATTTTTAACTTGTCTTTTGTACCTTTTATCAGCTTCCATTGCTTTGTTTCTGACATCTTTAAGAAGGTCGAGGTCTGCCCTTCTCTCCCCCTTGTTTAAGACTAAATCATATTCGGTTAATCTCAAGGATTTCATTTCAACCTCGACCAGCATTGTTGCCTTTACACCAAAGCATAGATTAAATGGTGTTTCTCCAGTAGCAGTCCTAGGTGTGGTTCTGTATGCCCATAAAATGCTTGGAATTTCATCTGGCCGGGAAGGTTTTTGACCTTCCTTCTCAAGCTTAGTGAGTCTTTTCTTAAGACCTTCCACGATGGTTCTGTTTGTAACCTCAACCACTCCGTTTGTTTGGGGATGAGCTACAGAGGTCAATCTCTACTCAATATTGAAGTTTCCACAGAAAGTCTTGAATGGGTCGCCAATGAATTGCAATCCATTGTCTGAGATAATAGCTTGGGGTATTCCAGATTTGCATACAATGTTTCTCCATACAAAGGATTGGACTTTTGGCGATGAAATTGTTGCCATCAGCTCAGCTTCAATCCATCTGGTGAAGTATTCCATAGCAACGATTAGGAATTGGACACCCCCCATTCCTTTTGGGAAGGGTCCTAATATATCGATACCCCAGATGTTAGAAGGTACCGATGCGTTGATAGATTGACATCTTGTTGGCAGCATATGTGATTTGTTTCTATGCAACTAGTAGCTCATGCATTTCTATATGATCTTCTTAATGACTGAAACCATTGCAGGCTAATAATACTCTGTCCTCAGTATTTTCTTTGTGACTATTTTTGCTCCTATGTGTGATCCACATATTCCATTTTGTACCTCTTCAATGACATATTGTAACTCTCCCTTGCTTAGGCATTTTAGGAATGGCCATGTATATGACCTTTTGTACACCTTGTCGTCTCCTATCTAGACATAGCGAGATGCCCATCTCCGCACTTGGCGAGCTTATTTGGAATCTTGTAGAAGGTCGCGATTTTTGAGGAATATGTAGATTGGATATCTTTAATCTGCCTGATCCTCGATAACCAAGTTCTCTTTTGATCTATACTGGGTGAGTATAATTACTCAACGAACAGTTTTGCTTTTGTCTCCACTATCTCTCGGTAGACTTTAGATAGTGCATCTACCTTTGTATTTTGCTCTCTAAGTATTTGCTTGATGAGGAAATGCTCAAGTTTTGATGCTATATCCCTTAATCTTCCGAGACATTTGATTATCTTCTCCTCTCTAGCTTCGTATTCCCCAGTAACTTGGTTAGCTATAACTTGTGAATAAGTTTTAATGTGCAATTTTGCACTTTTAGAGCTCTTGTAAGTCTTAGGCCTGCTAAGAGAGCTTCATATTCAGATTCATTATTCAAGGTTGGAAAGTTGTACTTCATAGAGTAATTGATTCTCACTCCCTCAGGGTTGATCAGTTCAATTGCCGCAACTGAATTTTCCTTTTCTATGGAGCCATCTGTGTACATGGTCCAGATATTATTTTCACAAGCGCTTTTGATCTCTAGTGGAGCTCTTGTGCATTTTTTACAAAGTTTGAGAGAGCTTGAGCTTGAGCTTTGATTGCTTTCCTTGGGTCGAATTCAATTTGATATTCCGAGAACTTGAGAGACCAATTCATTGTAATACCCGATTGCTCGGGCTTCACCAAAGCTTGTTTTAGTGGTAAATTGGTTAACACTTTTATTGGGTAAGCTTGAAAGTATGGCTTTAGCTTAATTGAGGTAATGATAATAAGGTAAAATTTTTTTTCGAGGTTTGAATATCTAATTTCCGGACCTCGAAGTAAACTACTCACTTAATAAATGGGATATTGTAAACCTGACCTTTCTACTAATAATATCGAGATGACTGCCTTGTCTATCGCGGTTAGGTACATCAAGATTTCCTCATCCGATCTCAGAGAGACAAGCTGTGGGAGCTTTCCCAGGAAGTCTTTTAATCTGCCGAAAGCTCTTTGACAATCTTCAGTCCACTGAAAGTCTTTTGGCTTCTTTATGACATCATAGAATTTTTCTCCCTTATAGCCATTTTGCTGATGAAGTGCCCTAATGCTACCATCTTTCCTGTCAGACTTTGGATTTCTTTAATGGGAGGCTCCATGAATAACAGTGCTTTTATTTTATCGGGGTTGGAAACAATGCCCTGTTCTGATATCATAAAACCCAGGAATTTTTCCATCGAGACCTCGAAGGTACACTTCTTGGGGTTAAGCCTCATATGGGCAGCTTTTAATGTCTGGAAATTCTCCCTGATATCAACGAAGTCTTCAGAGGTCTTGGACTTGATAACTATGTTGTCCATGTAGACCTCGATGTTTCTCTCACCCTGGTTCTCAAATACCTTGTGTATAGTTCTCTGGAATTCTGCCCTTACATTTTTCAATCTGAATGGCATCTTGGTGTAGTAGCAGGTTCCGACCTCAGTGATGAATGAGGTCTTTTCCATGTCCTCTATTGCCATTTGATGTGATTCCTTTGAAGTGGGTTCCCAAGCCTCACCTAGAGGTTCAAGTTAGTACCATGACCTATGATGTTTTTCAATCATCAACCATTATCTTGATGTTGGTAGACAAATTAACACCCTAACCAAAGTGAAGAAAAGCCCTATGATAGTTGTTCAAGAACCCTAAGAGATTCTAATGAAGAACACTCATGAAAGAATAAGTTTGATCCGAAAGGATTCTTGAATTTGACTAAATTATGTTGGTAGGTTGTTAGTGAAAGACAAATGAAGAGAGTATTTATAGTTCTAAAACCCTAAAATGACCTAATAATTCATGCTAGGGGTGTTAATACGTAACTACCATTGAAACAAGCTTCGAAGTACAAAAAGAATGGCAGAAAAAGGAAGAAAACTTGGCAATGTCGTAGGTCATAACCCCGTACAGAAAGAATGGAAGAAAAAGGAAGACTCAGTTAAGCCTATCTCGTAGGTCATCAGTTGCTTAGGGTTTCTCTGAGGTCGGTCATGGATAGGACTCTTCCCCCTTGTGACCTCTCATGACCTCGTCCTCTCTCTCGACCTTCTTCATCAGGCCGGAGGTCGTTCCTTGCTTCTGAAGGTTGGAGTTGGTCGAGCTGTGCCTGACCAGTTTGATTCCGAGGTTTTCGTGGCTCCCTCTGAGATGGTACAGGAGTTCGTCCTATTCATATATAATCATGTCTGCCCAGGATTCTCTCTAGGGCAGCAACCATGCATTCCAGTGGAACGAACACTTGACTCCCTGATCTTTGTGGTCTGGGATTATCGCCATTATCGGTCTGGTCAGGGTGTCTCTATTCAGGTGGAAGGTTCACCTGATCCCTCTGGGATGGGCCAAACCGTTTTGGCCATTTTTGTTCTTGCTAATTGGCTAGCCCTAGATTATTATTGGTGTCCTCCATTGGGGGCGGGCCTTCCGGCGCTATTTCTCTAGTGCATAATTGCATTCTACCTGGCGGTCTGCCCTGGCGTGGTGGCTGAACACCCGATGGTTGTAATTGAGTCATCACGCTTACTTATTTATATGTGTAAGGAAGAAAGCTAGGCTTTTTAGAATGTGTTCCTTCCCACAGACGGCGCCAAAAGTGATGGGGCTTGCAAGTAGCCTCCGGATCACCTGAAACCATAATGACGTCAATGATCACAACCTGAGAGATAAAACAGTAGGACACCAAAGTGGGCTATCACCTGGGGAAGAGTTCCGATGCCTAAGTCAGTGTTCTGAGAGAGTAATCTTGTGTAATTTACTCCAAAAACACTATCCTTGTTCGTAGACTGATTATTATTTGATTATATATTAAGATGAAATAAGTTACCTCTTTGATTAGGGCTCTTCTATTACGTGACAGTAGGCAATTAGGATAATTAGAAAATCATATCATATCCCCCCAATTGCTCCTATAATAGTGGAGTTTCCCTCAGTTTAGGTATCTTGCCATTCACGTCTCTGTTCTAGAGCTAAGAGCTCAATAACCGACTTTTAGACTAACTTTGTGATTGCCCGTGGACATCGAATGTTTCAACTATCTCTTCTAGGAGGTCACACCGAGTGACCATAGGCTGATGGGAGATGTTAAGAGTCGCTCGCAGTTGGTCAAGGCATGGAAGATGCATGAGATGGATTGGAGCTTACGGGTCGAAGGTCATGGCCCAGTAAGACTTCTTCTAAGCTCATTTAGGAGGTCCGTGACCAGGGAGGTCGGTGGTAGCAGGTTGCTGCCCACCTTTCCTTGTTGATTTTGTGTACTTTCAGGTATTGAAGGTTGGGGCCTTGAGTCCATTTGGGTTGACTTTGTCCAGGTCGTGCCTTTTTAAGTTGATTCGTCCGAGTCATGCCCGTTTCTCCCATCAATGCCATTTTCATTTTTTTTTTTTTTGTAAATTTATTATAATATGTTGATGCTCCTATATAAATTTGTTTAAATTTCAAAACTTCATTAGTGTCCTAAAAATCAAAGTTCTCTGTTTGTCTTTTATACATATTTATTTAATAATTAATAATCTATACATAGTTAATTTAATAATAATTTGGAAGATACAAGAGTTTTTTTATCTTTTCTAGAATCTCCTTAAAAAAACTAATATTATACTATATTTTATTTAAATTTAAACATAAAAAATAACTTATGACCAATATCATTATATTATATTATATTTATGTTTCCTGAAAAAAAACAAACAAACATAATTATAATTGATAATATTTATATATTAATCTTATTAATGATTGATGGAGCAAGGAAACGATCTCCGGGTTTCCCCGAACTGTGATGGCGCCTGTAACTACAGCCAGAAAGGGAAAATTAGATCACCGAAGTGGACTATTGCCTTGAGGATAACTCTAATGTCCAAGTCAGCATTTCAAGAGAGTAATTTTTTAGTAAATTAGCTCAATCTATCCATGAATAGTGTGTGATTTGATAATATATACCGAATAATAGGTTACCTTATTGATTGTGAGTCTTCGATTACGTGAAAGTAGGAAATAAGGATAATTGTGAGATCATATCCCACCAATTGCTCCTAGAACCTTTGAGTTTCCCTAAATTGGGATAGCTTTCCATGCACGTCTCTGATCGAGAACTACAAGCTAGTTAATGATCTTTAAACCAACTTTGCGAATTACCTGTTAATGCCGAAGGTCTCGACTATCCCTTTTAGAATGTCGCGATGAGTGATTAGAGGTTCATAGAATGTGTTAAGAGTTATAAACATTTAACTGTGGCATGGAAGACGTATGAGATGGATTGGAGCTCACCGAATCGAAGGTCACAGTCCGATGAGACCTCTCCTAAGCTCATTTTAAGGTGGGTGGGAAAAAGGTTGCTACCACCTTTCCTCTTTTGATTCGGACTTTTAGAAATTTGGTTTGGTTCATCCGAGTCATGCCCGTTGCTCCCATCAATGATATTTAATATTTAATATTATTTATTTTTATTATATATTAATTTTATACAAAGTAAGTTAGCTTTAGTTTTTTTTTTTCTTTTGTGACTAATCAAGAAATCTAAATGTTAGGATCCTAACAAAAAATTATTAAAAATAGCATAAATGTCCTGTGGGTCAATGACCCAAGTATTAAATATTAAAATAATAAGAAAATATACTATACTTGATCTTAGCCAAAGTACAGAAAAGTAATGGATTTTGACATAATTAAACTTTGTCCTAAGCATTTTGAGAATGACACTGAACCTCTTGTGTTATGAGGACTACTTTTGTATATTAATAGAGATATAGATTAGTAGCATTTCTTAATTATTTTCTTGTTACACTTATTAAGTATTTTGTGAATTGTGCTGATAAAAAATATGAATACCTGAAAGGCATAATTTTTTTCTTCTTTTTTAAATTGGAGTTACTTTTTTGATTGTTAATATTGAAGATTTTTTTTCCCCTCTAAATATCTCTATTCGAGGAGAACATTAGGAATAAAAGAGAGAAAATGTTATATATTTTCAGATTTTTTGTTTCTGCCTGACGGGTATGACGGATTTGCTGCCCAAATAAACTTAAGTATTGACCTAAATACCTAAGATCCGAATTACTACCAAGGGGGAAAGCAGGCAACGATCTCCTTCCGCCCGACCTCCTAGGTCACTGACCTTAAGTGAGTTAAGGAAAGGTCTCACTGGACTGTGACGTTCGACCTAGTGAGCTCCGATCAATCGCATGCACGATTGAATATCTATGACTCTTAACACACCTTATAAGCCTTAAAATCACTTCTCTAAAAATTTTAAAGAAGCTCATTGAGACCTTCGAGGCTCACTAGAAGGTCACGAAGTTGGTTCATAGGTCATTAATGAGCTCATAGCTCTTATACCGGAGCGTGCATGGCCAGGTACCTTAAATTATGGAAGCTTCACGATTCAAAGAGTAATTGGTAGGATATGATCTCACAATTATCCTAAATGTCTCTTTTCACATAATTAAGATTGACTCAAATAAGGTAACTTATTATTTGATATGCATTATCGAATCACACACAGTTTTAGCCAAGTTGATCTCATTCAATTTTTACTCTAATCGAATACTGACTTAGGCATTTTAGTTATCCTTAAGGCAATAGCCCACTCTGGTGATCTAATTTTCCCTTTGATTGTGTTATAGGCGCCATCATGATTTGGGCAACTCGGAGGTCATTTTCGTGCTCCATCACTTCTGGTGCCCTCTTTGGGGAAGAGACATTCTAAGCAAAAGTTTTCCAACATACACACAGAAAATAAATAAGACTTGTGATGTCCCAATCGCAACCAACACAGGTGCAGCGACCACGTCATGGTCAACCACCGTTAAGAACATAATTACACACTTGGGAAGCAATGCTTGAAGATCCCATCCCGAGAGAAGACAACAATGATAATAATGTGGGACCAGTTGATCAGGAAGGGCCACTAAGGCTATCACTAAGAAACCCAACAGACAATCCTCCTGAGCATAGGAGGGAAGAATAGAGATATCAAAATCAAAATAATAACAACAATGCCCTTAGACCATATTGATACCAAGGATGTCGAGTCTCTGCTCCAATCGACCTCTTTGAACGTGTGGTAGTATCTTTGGAAGGAATCTCGGGTAGAAGGGATTGCGTATTGACTGAGCATAGTCCCGTCCCATTTCGAAGGGAGACACAACAACCCGGAGACCCAATGAATAGCACCCAACTAGATCCACACCTAAATTCAGAGACAAGGAACGACCTTTGACAAGTACAAATTGAAAATGCTGAAGGTCGAGAAGCAGAGTTTGCGCAAGAAAGATCACATGGGGAAAGGATCCAAGAAAGAGTCAACATAGAAAGAGCTTCACCTCTAATTGACCTTAGAGAAACTCTACGTAATGGACGTAGTTATGACCTGAGGGATAGGCTCAACTTAGCAGCAATCTCCGGAAGTCAAAGCCAAGGAACAAGCCTCGACAAGCAAGGGAGCTTGCTGAGAACTCCTCTTGGAGGAAGGATACCTCCTCGGCGAAGCTTGATCAAAAGAGCAAGTGGTGACATTTGGGAGGTAGCCCTGAATTCACTGAGGAGAGTGACTCTCCAAGCGAATCAGGAAAGAAATGGAGACTAAGAAATATAGAGTAATGTGGACTTATTAGAGCCATCACCATTTGTGCAAAGAATTAGAACAACTTGACTGCCTCCGAGATTTAAATTGCCACAAGTCGAGGTAATATATGATGGAAACCATTGCAACATATAGATGAGTAAGTTTCTTACATGGAAATGTTCGTATGCCCCGATCATGTCAAGTGCAGAGCTTTCTAGATCCACATTGACAAAGAAAGCACGATCGTGGTTCAAAAGTATTCCAGAAGCAAGCATCTCGAGTTGGACATAATTAAAAGTGCTGTTCTTGAAAAATTATTAGAGCAGCCAAAAATGAAAAATACATCAATGATCTCTTTAACATCAGACAAAAGGTCGATGAGAGCACCAGGAGCCACTATAGTCAATTTCACGACAAAGTGATAGAAATTGAGCAGAAGAATGATGCAATCTACATCACTGCATTTAAATGGGGATTGCAAGGGGGGTATGTAGCTCTCAGGTTGGCAGAAGAGCCAGTGAAGACCATCAAGGAGTTGCAAACATTTCTAGAGAAATTGTTCAAAGTAGAGGAGACAACAATCCAGAAAAATATTCTTGGCCTCACCTCAATCACCGGGGAAAAAAAAAATGAAGAGGCGACCGAAGAACCCACAAGCATCCAAGCGAGATGGGAAGGACTCTCAGTCAAATTGGGGACCTTCAGATAACAAGAGGAAGGCAATTCCCGATCTAATGACAACCCCCATGACAGCCTCTTGGGCAGTAATCTTAGTGGTCATGGAAAATACAGGTCTTTTGAAGCCACCAAGACCTCTCAAAACCCTTTTGGCCAAGAGAGACATCGCAAAATTATTTCGTTACCACAAGGACCATGGCCATCTTACAGAAGACTATTTCGATCTCAAACGGGAGATTGAGAGGTTCATAAAGGAAGGTCATTTGCAAGAATTCCTAGCTAAAAATGTTGGTTAGGAAAATCCACCGCCTGCAGCATTCAACCCGTAGTGACCTCCAATCAGAGAGATCAACTCCAACGAAAGGAGGTCGAAACGAGTTTGCCGAGTAGATGCTAATACCCTGACGGTGTTATGCAAGGTTAGAGAATTTTCGGTACAAAAAAATCTTTGTAGATACCGAAAGTGTCGTGAATGTCTTATACAAAAGGGCATTCGATCAAATGGGAATAGACAAGAAGTTGTTACTAAAATCAGATACTGCACTGACTAGCTTCAATGGTAGTATGACCTTTGCAGAAGGGATTCTATAAGTTCCAACTGCAGTTTATGTAAATGGCAAAGGAATCACAGTGGTCATGGATTGGCTAGTGGTTGATGCACCAGGAACCTACAATGTAATTCTTGGGAGGAGAGGAGTCATGGTCAAAGACAATTGGATTACCTTATAAGGGGACAGAAAGCTAGCCTTAGAATGCTACCTTGCCGAAGGAGATATTGAGACGACGACAGTGTCTTCGCAGCTCAATTTCATCTACCTTCTTAAGGAATATGACGAGTCTAGAATCCAAGCAGCCAACAAGGGAGAGAAAGTTTTTCTCAATTCAAAGTTCCCCAGAGAAGTTGATAAAGATAGGTGAACTTTTACCTTCTAGGGTCAAAGGAAAGCCCGTTGACTCCCTCCAAGAGTACTTAAAGGTCTTTGCCTGGTGACCTACAGACCTCGAAGGAATTGATAGAGAGATAGCAGAACACAAGGTCGGACTCAGACTAGGGGTCATGCCAATGAAACGAAGGAGAAGAACCTTAGCTCCGAAAAGGTGCGAAGTCATAGCTCGAGAAGTCCAAGCTCTTCTCGATGCTGGAATCCTAAAAGAGGTAGTGTACCCGGAATGGCTTGCCTATCCAGTGGTTGTGCCGAAAAAGGAATTGACATGGAGGATGTGTGTATATTTCACCACAATTAATAAGTACTGTCAGAAGGACTCATTCCCATTTCTGAGCATTGACCAGATGGTCAATTCAATGGCTGGATACCAATGGCTTTGTTTCCTAGACGCTTACAAGGGATATCTTTAGATTCTGATGGTGCTGGAGGACATGAAAAAGACCTTATTTATAACTGAGGTTGGGACCTGCTGCTATACCAAAATCCCTTTTGGCTTGAAGAATGCAAGAGCAAAACTTCAGTGAGTAATGCATAAGGTCTTTAAGAAGCAACTTAGAAGAAATATTGAGGTCTATGTGGATGACATTGTAATCAAATCTAAGATCTCGGATGACTTCATTGAAGACCTAAGGGAGTATTTCCAGATATTGAAATCTGCTCACATGAAACTTAATCCCAAAAAGTGCACTTTTAGAGTTTCAACAGGAAAATTTTTTTGTTTTATGATATCAGAACGAGGCATCGATGCGAACCTTAATAAGATAAAGGCACTCCTGGACAGGGAAAATCCTAGAAGCATCAAAGAAGTCCAGAGTTCAATAATGATGATGGCAGCATTCAATCCTTTTATTAGCAAGATGGCTGATAATGGAGAGAAGTTTTACTATGTCTTGAAGGAACACAAGGATTTCAAATGGACGGAGGATTGCCAAACAACTTTCATAAAGCTGAAAGAATTCCTGGGAAGATCTCCATAGCTTGTTTCGCCAAAGTTAGGAGAAGAGCTTTTGATGTATTTAACTGCAACAGAGAAGGCGGTTGGCTCAGTACTATTAGTAGAAAGGTCATGTTTGCAATTTCCAGTGTATTATGTAAGTCAATTACTATGAGGTCCCGAAATTAGATATTCCGACCTGGAGAACTTTCTGTACCTCATTGTTGTAACATCAAGTAAGCTTAAGCCCTATTTTGAAGCTTACCCGATCAAAGTATTGACCAATCTACCTTTAAAGCAAGCTCTAGCAAAACCCGAGCTGTCAAGCAAGACAATGAAGTGGTTGCTTGATGATGGTGATCCATTGCCTACGATACCAGCTGGTCCTATCACAAGAGCTACGGCAACCGAGTTAAGGAAAACATTAATTACATTTGTGCAAGGAGGAGATGAAATGCTAGACTTTACAACAATTTTTGTGGAACAATCTTCAATGGCGGATGAACCAAGGAAGGAACTCAACTTGTGGGTGATAGAGGACATCAAGGAGAAGTGAACGATCAAGGAAACAAGCCTTGGGAAGCATTGGAAGTCAGGTTGGACAGAATTGGTGAAATCTGTCTAGAATTTTCAGATTTAGTCCTCTATTTTTTTTTTATTATTTTTTCTTATAGCTTTGTAATCTTGACTTTAGTTGGACTTTTCCACTTATTGTTAGTTGCTTTCTTTATGTCTTAAGCTACCTTAAGGTGGCAAATGAAGTCCTTAATCCTAATAGGGGCTGAGCCTATAAATAGTCCATCATTTGTATTGCATTTCAACAATTAACTCTACAAACACTTTTTCAGCAAATTGAATGAATTCCTTATGGATTCAAGAGTGACTTGACTGAGAGTTCTGCCTAAGGTTCTTCTAGGGTTCTTAGTTAAACTTTTGGGTTCTCAATACTTGGCTAGGGTAGTTGAGTTGAAGGGACTCAATCCATTAGATCATATTGGAAGACATTATGGTCAATGGTTCTAGATTGAATCTATTGCATGAAGTCTTGGGGAATCACAATTTGGTTTGGTCAAAATTTTGGATTTCATGAATGATGAATTCCTTCCAAATTTGAGATCACATCAACTTTTGGTATCAAAGCCCTAGGTTTATTCATCAAGAGGTTTGCCTATCCTTTGTTTGCTTTCCTTTTTAAGTGTTAAGATCATGTTGTTTCTTTGAAATCTATTTGATCTTATGTGTTTTGTGTTTGTTCCTTACATTAATCCTAGTTTCTTCATGTGATCCTTTGTGAATTGTGTCCTAGATCTGAAAATCAAGGCCAATTCAATTTGTTTGCTGAATCTACTCCTTCTCCTTCTCTGTAAAATTGAAAAAGAAAGAAGAGAAAAGAGTGATCAAAGATCTATAAAGTAGAAAAATCTGTCCCAAAAAAAAAATTCCAGAAAATTCGAATGAGATTGGAATGCAAATTGTGAAGTTGAATTCTATTGTAATGATGTTTAACTTGTTGGGAAGAGCTTGAGATATGATGCAATACATTGAATTGTCAATTTGCCAAGTTGAATTGTGAGGTTAGGACACTTGACCGACTGAAATTACAGAAATTTTGGATCACAACTTCTTTGTTCTCAAGGTGTTTGCTAGATTTCCTTTCATCTATTTCTTATTGGATTCTAAGTGTTTGATCATTTGCTTTGTGTTCCTTGACCATTTTCTTTGAAACTCTTATCTCTTTGAATCTTATAAGTTGGAAGATCTGAATTACTTGTTTTGAGTTTTGGATGCTTGAGTTTATTACCTTGTTAAGTCATTGTCTACTCTTGGAGTTGCATTAAGAACTTAACGAAGAGCTAAGAGAGGAAAAAAGCTAAAGGGTTGAGCACATTAGGGTGAGGAAAAGCCAATCTAAGAGTGATACACTTGTGGTGTGAGGAAGAGTTCTTCAACAACAACTTGATGAAGCATTTGATGAGGAAGAAGAAGAGTGAGGCATGAGGATGATTAGTGAGAGCCAAGGAGAAGAGATACAAACATGGGAAACATTAAGCTAACCATTCCACCATTCAATAGAGGACATGATTCGGAAGCATACCTGATTTGGGATAGCAAAGTTGAGCATATATTTGATTGCTATGACTATTCGGAAGCTAAGAAAGTGAAGCTAGAAAATTGTAGAATTTTTAGATTATGCATTTACTTGGTGGGAACAATTGATGATCACCAAGAGGAGGGCTAGAGAACCGGCTATTACTACTTGGAATGAGCGGAAAGCAGTCATGAGAAAGAGATTTGTTCCAGCTTATTATCATAGAGAGCTTTACCAAAAACTTCAAACTTTTCAACAAGGTTTCAAGGGGGGTGATGAGTGTTACAAAGAAATGGAGTTAGCCATGCTGAGAATCAACATTGACGAGGATGAAGAAGCTACAATTGCAAGGTTTCTTTGTGGATTGATTAGGGAGATAGCTGACAAGGTGGAGATTTGTCAATTTTATCAACTACAGGATGTGGTGGACATTGCCATCAAAATTGAGAAGCAATTGAAGAACAAGAGGAGTTCAAGTGGAAGAACTTACAGCTTACAAAGCTATGGAAATTCATCATCCAAGGGTACAAATACTTGGCCTAAGAAAGCAGAAATGTCTCCTAAATTTCCAGTTATGGAGGATGGTTTCAAGCCTAAGTATCAAGAGAATAAGGGACCTCAGGGAGACAAAGGAACTGGTCAACTTCCACCCTTCAAGGCTAGAGACATTACGTGCCACAAATGCCAAGGAATCGGTCACTTTGCCAATCAATGTCCTAACAAGAGGAACATTTCTTGACCAACAAAGGCATGGTAGAATCGGCTAGTGATGGAGAAGAGGAAGAAGCCGTGGCTGAAGGTGAAGAGCAAGGGGAAGAATTTTATCCTAATGAAGGAGTTCGTGAGCAAATGTATATGATTAGGAGGGTACTTAGCACACAAGCCAGTGAGGAGGAGGACTTGCAAAGGGAAAACTTATTCCATTCAAGATGCTTGATACAAGGACATTGTTGTAGTGTCATAGTGGTAGTTGTGTGAATGTTGCAAGTTCATATTTGTTTGAAAAGATGAAATTGCCGTGCCTAGACCATCCTAAACCATACAAGCTTCAATGGTTGAATGATAGTAGTGAAGTGAAGGTTGGAAAGCAAGTGAGAATTTCATATTCTATGGGAAAGTACCATGATGAGGTGCTTTGTAATGTGGTGCCTATGCAAGCAACACACTTGTTATTTGGAAGACCATGGCAATATGATAGGAAGGTGATAAATGATGGTTTCAAGAACAAGCATACTTTGGAATTTGATGGAAGGAAGATACATTTGAGCCCTTTAAAGCCTCGTGAAGCTTACATGGATCAAAGAAAAATTCTTGAGAGAATAAAAGAATTTTATGAAGAAAAAGAAAAGAGAGAAAATAAGGGCAGACTAAGAGAGAGAGAGAGGAAAAAAACTACTGAAAAATCTGGAGAGAAAATAGAAAAACTGGACAGAAAAGAGAGTGGAAAGAACAAGAGAGAAACCGAGAGGAAAAATGGAGAGAAAATGAGTTTTTATGCAAAAGAAAGAGAGGTGAAGAGTGCTTGTATGAGCTTCAAGCCTTTAGTCTTACTTATGTATAAACATTCAATGCAAACAACTGTTTTTAATGATGATACTCACTCCCCTCTTCCTAGTGAAGTTTGTTATATCTTGAAGGAATTTGAAGATGTGTTTCCGAAAGAGCTTCCACAAGCATTGCCACGAATGAGAGGGATTGAGCATCAAATAGATTTGATTCCGGGAGCTCCATTACCTAACAAAACAGCCTATAGGACCAATCCGAAGGAGACTAAGGAGCTACAAAGATAAGTAGAAGAGCTCCTTTCCAAAAGCTATGTTAGGGAGAGCCTGAGCCCTTGTGCAGTACTGGTTTTACTTGTGCCCAAGAAGGATGGAACATGGAGAATGTGTGTTGATTATCGATCAATCAACAAAATTACTGTAAAGTATCGCTTCCCTATCCCTAGATTAGATGACATGCTTGATGAATTAAGTGGCAGTACATGCTTTTCTAAGATTGACTTAAAAAGTGGTTATCACCAAATTCGCATGAAAGATGGGGATGAATGGAAAACCACCTTTAAAACAAAACATGGCTTATATGAGTGGCCTGTAATGGCTCCTATCACTTTCATGAGATTAATGAATCAAGTTCTTTGGGATTGCATAGGTAAATTTGTGGTAGTCTACTTTGATTATATTTTGGTTTATAACAAGAGTATACATGGACATGCCAGTCACTTGAGCGCTGTTTTTGCTATTCTTAGATGTGAAAAGCTCTATGCTAACTTGAAGAAATGTTCATTTTGTTTACCTCAAGTTGTATTTCTTGGTTATATTGTGTCATCTCAAGGAATACATGTTGATGAAGAAAAGGTAAGGGCCATCAAAGATTGGCCAACACCTAAGAGTGTAAGTAAGGTAAGATGCTTTCATGGTCTTGCATCATTTTATAGAAGATTTGTGCCTAATTTCAGTACCATTGCAGCTTCTTTAATTGAAATTATTAAGTCTAAAGTGAAGTTTAGATGGGAAAGTGAGCAAAAAAGTGCATTTCAATTGTTTGAAACAAAACTTGCTAGTGCACCTATTCTATCCTTACTCAATTTTTCCAAAGTGTTTGAGATTGAGTGTGATGCTTCGGGGGTGGGAATTGGGGCTGTATTAATGCAAGAAAAGAGACCAATTGCTTACTTTAGTGAGAAGTTAAATGGAGCTAATTTGAACTACTCTACATATGACGAAGAATTGTTTGCTTTGGTTAGGGCCTTGAAGCATTGGCAACACTACTTATGGCCAAGGGAGTTTGTTATTCATTCCGATCATGAGATGTAGGGGCTTATGACAAAAATTACTTGCATGATGGGTTTTTATTTAGAGAAGACAAATTGTGTGTGCCTAAATGTTCTCTAAGGAAGTTGCTAGTTGTTGAAAGTCATGGGGAAGGTTTAATGGGATATTTTGGCATTTCAAAGACTTTAGATACTCTTAAGGAGCATTTTTATTGGCCTCATATGAAGAGAGAAGTAATCAAAGTGTGTGAATCATGCATTGTTTGTAAGAAAGCAAAGTCTACTATAAAACCACATGTTCTCTACATGCCATGAACTATTCCTCATGCACCTTAGGAGCATGTTTCTATGGATTTTGTACTCAGCCTACTAGGTCTAGGAGAGGTAAAGATTCAATCCTTGTGGTTATTGATAGATTTTCCAAGATGGCACACTTTATTGCTTGTTCAAAGGTTGATGATGCACATAATGGTGCATACTTGTTTTTCAAAGAAGTGGTTAGATTGCATGGAATTCCTAGAACTATTGTTAGTGATAGGGATACCATGTTCTTGAGTTATTTTTGGAAAGTGCTTTGGGGGTTGTTGGGAACAAAGTTGTGTTTTTCCATTACATGTCACCCTCAAACGGATGGCCAAACGAAAGTAGTAAATAGAACTCTAGGAACATTGCTTAGAACCATAACAAAAAAAGAATTTAAAATCCTGGGAAGAATGTTTACCTTTCATTGAATTTGCTTATAGTAGGTGTGTGCATTCTTCTACTCACTACTCTCCCTTTGAAATGGTTTATGGCACTAACCCTTTGACACCTCTAGACTTGATTCCTTTTGGCCTTGATCGAAATACATAGTTTAGATGGCAAAAGGAAGGTTGAAATGAATAAGAAGCAGCATGCCAAAGCAAGGGAAAACATCCAAATGCAAACACAAAGATATGCCAATCAACTCAACAAAGGAAGGAAGGAGATGAAATTCAATGTTGGTGATTGGGTATGGATTCATTTGAGAAAGGAAAGATTCCCTCAATTTTGAAAGAGTAAGCTTGAACTGAGAGGTGATGGACCATTCCAAATCATAGATAAGATCAATGACAATGCCTACAAAGTGGATCTCCAAGGTAAGTATAATGTAAGCTCAACATTCAATGTTAGTGATCTTTCTCCTTTTGATGTAGATGAAGCCGATTCAAGGACGGATCCTTTCGAGGTGAGGGGGAATGATGGTGATCCATTGCCTACAATACCAGCTGGTCCTATCACAAGAGCTAGTTCAACCAAGTTAAGGAAAACATTAATCACATTTGTGCAAGGAAGAGAAGAAATGCTAGACTTTACAACAATTTTTTAGGAACAATCTTCAATGGCGGATGAACCAAGGAAGGAACTTAACTTGTGGGTGATAGAGGACATCAAGGAGGAGTGAACAATCAAGGAAACAAGCCTTGGAAAGCATTGGAAGTCAGGATGGACAAGCTGGACAGAATTGGGGAAATCTGTCCAAAATTTTCAGATTTTGTCCTTTGTTTTTTTGTTTGGCTTTGTAATCTTGACTTTAGTTGGACTTTTCCACTTATTGTTAACTACTTTCTTTATGTTTTAAGCTAGATTAAGGTGGAAAATTAAGTCTCTAATCCTAATAGGGGCTGAGGCTATAGATGGTCCATCATTTGTGTTGCATTTCAACAATTAACTCTACGAACACTTTTTTAGCAAATTGAATGAATTCCTTATGGATTCAAGAGTGACTTGATCGAGAGTTCTACCTAAGGCTCTTCTAGGGTTCTTAGTTAAACTTTAGGGTTCTCAATACTTGGCTACGGTAATTGAGTTGAGTGCAAGGGACTCAATCCCTCAGATCATATTGGAAGACATTATGGTCGATGGTTCTAGCTTGAATCTCTTGCATGAAGTCTTGGGGAATCACAATTTGGTTTGGTCTTAATTTTGGATTTGTTGAATGATGAATTCCTTCCAAATTTGAGATCAAATCACTTGAAGTCTCAAGGTATCAAATTGTTTTCAAATTGAGGAAAAACATCGATGCCCAAGCTCTCTCGAACTTCGTGGAAGAATGTACAAGAGTACCATTGGAGCTCACTGAAACTTGTGAAACTAATGTATAGACCATGTACATAGACGGTTCCACAGAGAAGGAAAATTCAGGTGTCAGAATTATATTGATTAGCCTTGAGGGAGTTTTAATCCCTTACTCTATGAAATATAACATCCCAAAATCGAATAATGAATTTGAATATGAACCTCTCTTAATAGATCTAAGACTCATAAGAGCTTTAAAAGTGCAAAACTTGCATGCAAAAACGGACTCACAAGTTATAGTCAACGAAGTTGCTGTAGCCTATCAGGTTAGGAAAGAAAACATGATTAAATATCTCAAACACGTAAGGGATATACCATTAAACTTGAATACTTCCTCATAGAAAAAATACCTAGAGAGCAAAATGCAGAGGCTAGTACACTATCTAAGGTCTACCTAGAGCTGCACTAAGGCGAGCTGTTGGTCGGGTAGCTATATTCTCTGAGCATAAACCAAGAGGAAAACTTGGTCACAGAAGACCAAGTGGACTAGATGTGCCCCATTTACGAATTCCTCAAAGATGGCAAGCTACTAGGAGATGCCTAAGAAGCTCGCCAAATTCGAAGATGGGCACTTCGTTATGTTCTGATAGGAGATGAAAAAGTGTATAGGAGGTCGTATACATGGCCATTACTCAAATGCCTGAGCAACGAAGAAAGAGAATATTTCATTAAAGAAACACACAATGGCATATGTGGATTGAACATAAGAGCCAAAACCATGACAAAAAGGATACTGAGGATTGGTTATTATTGGCCTTTGATGGTCTTAGATATTGAGGGGGTCATATAAAGATGCACGAGCTGTCAATTGCATAATAATAAGTCACATGTACCCTAACGAGGTATCAATCTATCAACACATCGGTTTTATTGATATTTGGGGAATCGACATACTGGGACCCTTTCCTAAAGGAGTAGGGGGTGTACAATTCTTGATAGTAGCCGTAAAGTACTTAACTAGATAGGTTAAAGTGGAACCAATGGCAATTATTTCTTCACCAACATTGCAGTCCTTCGTCTGCAGAAATTTTGTATGTAGATTTGGAATTCCTCAAGCTATCATCCCAGACATTGGAAGACAATTTGTTGGTGATCCCTTCAAGACCTTTTGTCAAAAATTGAACATAGAGTAGAGATTGACCTTAGTAGCTCATCCTCTCGCGAATGGACTTGTTGAGGTCACAAACAGGAAAATTCTAGAATGACTCAAAAAATGGCTCACCGACCTCGAGAAAGACGGTTAGAAACCTTCATGGCCAAAATAAATCCCATGTATCCTATGGGCCTCCAGAACTGCACCTAGAAAAGCTACTAGAGAAACCTTTTGGTTTGTGTTTTGGTGTGGAAACTATAATCCCAGTGGAGGTTGGAATGCAATCCTCGAGGTTAATTGAATACAATTCAGTCTTAAATGAGGGAGCGAGAAGGGTAGACCTAGACCTCCTTGAAGAAGTCAAAAATAAGGCTATAGAAGCTGATATAAGGTACAAAAAACATATCACAAATCTTTGCAACAAAAAGGTGAAAAAAAAACACTTCACAGTTGGAGAAATGATTCTCAAGAGGTTGGATTTTGGAAAGGAAAGGAAATTAACAAAGTTACAAAAAAGCTGGGAAGGACCTTATATAGTCCAAGAAGTTCAAAAAAGTGGAAGTTATAAGCACGCTGATCTCAAAGGAAGACAACTCTTAAGGCCTTGGAATGTTTGTCATCTAAAGAAATCCTATGCCTAAGACTTTTCAAGCTGCACAAGCTCATTTATCAGCCTAGTGACATATTTGAAAGCAGTAAAGATTTGCTAGTTAGCCCACTAATTAATCTTAACGACCGATTCAACAACCTACTCGAAGTCCTGTTTTGCAAGTGCACATCAAGCTTCAAAGACTTAACTAAATTCTAGGTCTACGAAGCTCATTATGATCTTATTTCTTCCTTGCTTGTATAAGTTCGAGTTTTATCAAGTTTTATTGTGCAAACATTCTCCATATTACGAAGTGCTGAGATAAAGTATACATATTGGTATGAAAAATGAGGCCACAAATAGACCTTGTGAAATAGTTAATATATGAGAAAGAAGGGAAGTGAAAGCAAAAATTGAGCATTGTGTTTGTTACAACTAGTCCACTATCAAATATAAAGCAAGGAAAAGAAGCAAGGCATCACAAAAGCCTTAAAAAAGACCTAGTCTATTGCAACTCAATCTTTCTTTTGCTCAAGAACTCCTGGCAAGCTCGGGGTAACCTCGAGAATGGAACCTTCACTTGTAGCTTTTGGAGCGACCTTATTCGTAGGAGCCTTTGGAGCCATCACTCACGGGATCTCTTGGTTCTCCTTGGCAGTCTTGAGAGTATGAATACCTATAGTATAATACCACTCTTTGAATTCATTAAGGATTTTTTTCACTAGCAACATATTTAGAGGGATTAGCAGCATGACTACCTAAAGCTTTAGAAGCCGCCAAGTGAGGAATGTCTTGAATCTTGCCCCCCTTAAGAGCATCATCACCTACTCCCCACACCTCTGCCAGAGTTTCAGCTGCTGCAACCTCCTCTGAAGAATTTGGACGTTGCTCTTCATACTCTTACGGAAGAGGAATTACAGAGTCTGGGTGATATAATTTGTCATCAAAGTCCTTATCAGTTTTGATATCACTATTTTGTTCTGGGAGTAGGTTAACAACTACATATAGCCCCCTTATCTGAGGTCGCAAGAGAGACTTGACATAGTCTTGAAAGGGAGGAATTAGTTCCAGCTTGGGTAAGGAGAGACTGGAATCTTTATCGTAAAGTGAATGTAATCTGCCAACTGGGCTTCTAAGTCATTCATGTGATTTCGTTGCTCATCACCCACTGAGACCAACTCTTCACCTTGCTTCACGACGATGTCGAGTGTAGTTGAAAAGTGCAAATTTTGGGCTTTTAGCACTAGAGAGTTTCTTCTCGCTCTCCTGTAAGGGAGTATTGACAGCAGCATAATTAGCCTTAGCCCACTCAGCAATAGATGAGAGTTCTTGTATCTCCTTTTCCAAGCGAACTTTGTCATACTGAAGCTCAGTGATCATATCAGAAAATTCTTGGTCTTTCTTCTCTTTCACCATTTGCCTTCTCAGCCGCTCACTCAAGAAGACCTAGCTCTGAATAAAGAAGAAAAGAAAAACAAGTTAATATCCAGAAGAATTCACAAAAAGACTATGTCTAGATAAATAAAAATAAATAAATAAATAAAGGAGAAACAGGGGAACTTACAGCTTTGTGAAAAGTAGCATATCTGTCTAGATCAACTTTGTTGAGCTGCTTACAAATCTCTTGGGAGTGTGGCCACTAAAATATCTGTCTATCAATACGGGGGACACACTCGAACAGAAAGGATTCCAAGTGTGGCCACTAATATAGAAAGTCGGAGGACTCCATCAAAAGGTTGGATACCCATCTGGTGGTGCGCTCAGCAGAATATAAGGCTAAGGAAAGCTTATTGAGCCTCTTGATAGTCTCGATGACCTCCTCAGTGGCACAACCATTAAAATCTATCTCCTACTTGGAGGTCACCAGGTCCTTACCTTTCTCCGATTGAGAAGAACCTGCAGGGAAGTCCTTCCCCTGTTGGATAGATTTTGGGGAAGGAGAGTCAGAGATTGCAATTTTTGCAGGTAGCTCGAAAGCGAGCAAAGCAACCTCTTTAGCACTTCTTTTTAAGGCAGTATGTGTTCGGTTTGCCATAGTAACCTTTTTGGTTCTAGTTTGGGGAATGGGAATTATGACGGATGAATCAATAGGGACTGAAGCAACAGTAGAAGCACCAGCAGCACCACTAGTGCCACAGGAAGGAGCTCAGAGGGACAACGACCTGCTCTGCTGCCCTTGATGAGACCTAACAGGAGAATTCAACACTAAGAGGTCCTCATTGCTGTCAAAACAAAAGGAAACGAAAAGATATTAACGTTCACGGGTAAGCTATGGAGCAAAATAAAATTTATTGAAAACCAAGAGTGTGGAAATTTCCTACCAGCAAGAAGAATTCCCGTAGACCTCATAATGGTAGGAAGGTCACGATCTGCGGGACTTCCCAATCCGACACAACAAAGGAAGGGAACAGGCCAAACTGGCTGAGTAGAACTGACATTTTCAACATCGGAATAAGCAAGGTCAACAAAGAAAACTCTATCTTTCTCTTGTTCCTTAGTTAAAGTTGGGAGTCCATTATAAAACGTTTTATTGAGATTCTAGTCAAGGTACGGTTTAGCTCAAACCTGATCTATTGGAAGTCTAGCAAAGAGAAAAGAATCTTTCCAATTTCCCCTCGAAGATTGGAAAACCTCTAATAATCTATGTTTGTTGTTGAATTTGATGTATCCTAAGCTTGCTTTACCTGGTGCAGTGGAGATGCCAACCTTAAAGAAGCATCTAAAGAGGTCTAGAGAAACAGGGATCTTGTATAGATGATAGGTTGCAATAAAGCCTACAATGGACCTAATTGCATTAGGAATAAGTTGGGCAATGGGAAACTTCCAAGAATAAGCTATGTCAAGTAAGAGAGGATGGAGAAAAGGTAAAAGAATTCCTCCCCTAAGGTTGGTTAGGTAAGGGACGAAATGCCATACATGCCTACTATTGGGCTGCTCAAATTCCCGAGCTGGTACAATATCATCTCTATTCAATCCTCTCTCTCCTCTAATCTGAACTATCTCAGAAGGACCTATAATGGACTTGAGAGAAAAAACCTCCAGATTAGAAGGACTATATACTTTTTTCTGAATTAGTGGAGCCCTAGAAGTAAGAGGAGGCAAATAATGCACCTCGTTGTCAGAATCATAATATGGGAGAGAACTAGGGATTTCTTTAGTATGAAGGGAAGGGGTACTCGTGGAAAAAGACTGACTGGGTGTACGAGTCTCGACGATTGGAAGTTCAGCAAAAAGGAAATTACTACACAGCCAATGAGGAGACATCTTTTACGAAAGAAAAACAAAATTTCTGGAAAGAAGTAAAGGGGGAAAAGAGAACTCACTCTTTGATGCGGGAAACTTTCCTTCACAGAGATGCTAAGGCCAACTAATACCTACTGATCAGTACAGTAAAGGGGGGAGCTTGAGAATTTTTAGGCTATACGGCTTAATAATGAAGGATAACTTGGGACTACTCAGAAGAATTTTAGTAAGTTTCGAACTCTTCGAAGTTCCCTAATTTATATGAAAAATGAGTCTCTTAAGTTTTGGAAAGATATGTTAATGGCGAATCGAGGCAACTGCCAAAACTGATAAGGCATGGCCCGTTAAAACTAGCCATTATAAAAAACGGGGTGACTCTTCAGAGGTCGAGATTCGGCAATGAAAAATTTAGGCACCGTGACCTAGGAGATAAAGGGGGGTAGTGATGGTTAAAATAGGTACGCCCCAAATAACCCGATCCAAATAAACTTAGGTACCGACACAAATACCTAAGATTCAAATTACTACTAAGGGGGGAAAGAGGGCAACGACCTCCTTCCCATCAACCTCCTAGGTCACCGACCTTTAGTGAGTTTAGGAAAGGTCTCACAAGATAGTGACCTTCGACCAAGTGGACTCCGATCCATCTCACGCACCTTCCATGCCACTATTGAATATCTATGACTCTTAACACACGTTATAAGCCTTAAAATCACTTCTCGCGACCTTTTAAAGAAGCTCATCGAGACCATCAAAGCTCTTATACCGGAGACGTGCATGGTAAGGTACCTTAAATTATGGAAGCTCCACGATTCTAAGAGAAATTGATGGGATATGATCTCACAATTATCCTAAATGATTATTTTCATGTAATTGAGATTCACTCCAACAAGGTAACTTATTATTTGATATACATTATCGAATCACACATAGTTTTAGACAAGTTGATCTCCTTCAATTTTTACTCTGATCAAATAATGACTCAGGCATCAGAGTTATCCTTAGGGTGACAGCCCGTGATCGAATTTTCCGTCTGGTTGTGATTACTGGAGCCATGACAATTTGGGATGACCCGGAGGTCATTTCCAAGCTCCATCACTGCCAAAAAACAAAAAAGTATTTATTTACTTCCACTCTTGGGAGTTTGTTCCTCTTTATTTACTTTCACTTTTAATTTAACTAAACAAAATAAATAGTTTCATTATTTAAGTTACTTTCTTGAACATTAACTAGTGTACCATCCCAAAGAAACAAAAATTGTGCCTTAAAGTTACGTTTTAAAGATAAAATGAATTTGCCAATATCACCTTTTATCAGTTTTGACCTCTAAAGACAGTTTCACAATAAATATTCTCTACACCAAAAACTGAATATCTCATTTTTATATATAAGTAATTTTTTTACATAAAGTTTCTTTGATAAAGTATTTAATTTGATCATTTACAACTGATGGAGCTCGTAAATGATCTCCGGGTCACCCCAAACAGTGATGGAGCCTGAAATCACAACCGGAAAGGAAAAATTAGATCACCGGAGTGAGCTATCGGCCTAAGGATAACTCTGATGCATAAGTCAGTATTTTGTGAGAGAGTTCTTTATTTGAATTAGATCAACCTGTCAAGAACAGTGTGTGATTTGATAATATATATTGAATAATGAGTTACCTTGTTGGAGTGAACCTCAATTGCTTGAAAATAGGTAATTAGGATAATTGTGAGATGATATCCCGCCAATTGCTCCTAGTATTGTGGAGTTTCCATAAGTGTAGATACCTTACCATGCATGTCTCTGGTGAGAGCTACGAGCGCGTTAACGACCTTTAAACCAACTTCGCGACCTTCCCGTGAACGTCGAAGGTCTCAATGAACCTCTTTAGTAGGTCATTATGAGTGATTTTAAGGCTTATAATGTATGGTAAGAGTCATAGACATTAAGTCGTGTCATAACAAGTGCATGAGATAGATCAACGCTCACCGAGTCGAAGGTCGGGGACCGGTGAGACCTCTTCTAAGCTTATCGAAGGTTGGTGACCTGGGAGGTCGGTGGGAAAGAGGTCACTGCCCCTTTCCTCTTAGTTAAAATTTGGATCTTTAGGTATTCAGGTCGGCACTTAGGTCTATTTGGGCTGAGTATCCTGTTTCACCTATCATTACCCCTTTTTAGGTCCAACGAGCTCATTGGTTGTGGCACCTAAATTTTCATACTTTAAGTCCCGACCTCTGAGGAGTCTCGTCATTTTTTGTAATGGCTAGTTTTGAGGTGTCTTGCCTTATTAGTTTTTGTAGTTGCCTATATTCGTGGGTATCGGATTGTTTTCCATAAATTCAATAGACTCCTTCTCGTAGATAAATAAGAGACCTTCGAAAGGATTAAGATTCACCGAAACTCTTCTTTGCAAAATAGAATTCTCTTTCTGTGATGAAAGTTTGAGCTACCCAACTTCTCGAGCTTTCTCTTTCTGATCGACGATTTTGCTGGTGTTAGGCAACTTCTTTTTACCTCAAAAGCTTTCCAGCGTCAATGAGTGAGTTTTTTTCCCCTCGTTATTTTTCAGAAAATTTTCTTTGTTCTTGTTCTTTGAAAAGATGTCTTCCTCGACACAATCATCCTTTTTGAGCACCCCTTCTCTTCACACAGAAGAGACAGCTAAGGCTCTCCCTTTCCAGAACTTCGATAATGAAGTATACTACTTGCCTCCCTTTATCGCTATGGCCTCATGGATTAAGAGTAAAATATAAAATTCCTCCTTACTAGAAGCTTTTTCTCATAAACCTTCTTCAGGTCCATTTGAAATTTTCCAAATTAGTGGAGACAGAGGGTTGAATAAGGATGACATCGTAGTTGCTCAGGAATTCGAGCATCCTAATAGCAGGCGTGTTGGGAACATAGTCCTTCACTTGACCAACCTCAGGGGAGGCATTCTCTTGCCCTACCTTCATCCCCTCTTCCTCGACATAGCTTATTTCTAGGGGTTTCCCATTGCCCAACTCATTCCTGAAGCTGCTAGGTCCATCATAGGTTTCACAGCGACCTGTCATCTCTACTAAATCCTTATTTCCTTAGACCTATGCAGATGCTTCTTCAAAGTCGCCGTCTCTATTGCCCTTGGCAAAACCAGTTTAAGATATGTTCAGTTCAACAATAGGTATAGGTTGTTAGGTCTTTCCAGTCTTTTGGTGGACCTTGGAAAGATTCTTTTCTTTTTCTAGATTTCTAGCTACTCTGGTTTAGACGGAACCATGTCCCAACTGTAATCTTCATAAGACCTTCTATAATGGCCTTCCCACTTTATTCTTTAAGCAAGAGAGAGATAGGACTTTCCTTGTTAGCCTTGCCAACTCCAACATTGAAAAGGTCGGATCAACCCAGCCAGTCTGGCCTGTTCCTTTTCTTCTCTCTGTTAGATTGGGAAGACCCAGGATCGCCACCTCTTGTCTCCTAGGAATACTATGGGAATTCTTCCCAATGGTAGGAAATTTCCTTACTTTTTGGCTTTCAGTAAATTTCATTTAGCTCTCTTGTTCAAACATGAAGGCTAACATCTTTTTCTTTCCCTTTGTTTTGATAGCAATGAGGACTGCCTAGCTATTGAACCCTTCTTCTCACTCTCAGTAGGGATAGCAACTCAGGTCTCCATCCCTCCGAGCTCCATTTGGTGGAACTAGAGACTTTGCTGGTGCTCAGGCAGCTACTCCCGCTTCTGGGGATTCCTCCTTCAAGATTCCTATTCCCCAGTCGAGGACCAAGAAAATGACTATAGCAATCAAGACTCAGAATGCCTTGAATAGAAATGCTAAAGAAGTTTCTTCGTAGGCGTCTAATCTGCCTACGAAGATCACCATTTCTTTCTTCCCAATCCATCCAAAAGGCGAAGGACCTCCTTTCGACGTCCTCTGCGAAGGGTAAAGAATCTGTGACCTCTAAGAAAGAGTTAGATTTCAGTGGGTGTGCTGCTGAAGAGGTCGCTAAGACCATCAAGAGGCTCGGGAAGCTTTCCGTGGCCTCTCGCTTTGTTGAAAGGACCACTAGATGGGTCCCCGACCCTCCAATAAAGTCTTTCGACTCTTTATTTCTGTGGCCACACTTCCAATCTTTTTTATTTCTGTGAGATTTCTTGTTTCCCCTTGTTTCTTTTTTATGTCTGAACATGGCCTTTGTACAAATTTTTCTAGATATTGAAGGCTCATCTTCTCCCCCTTTTTTTAGAGCCATGTCTTTTTGGGTGAAAGGTTGAGAAGACAAATGGAGAGGGAGAAAAGGGATCAACAGTTCTCCACTCTAATTACCGAGCTCTAGCATGAAAAGGTTCGTCTTGAGAAAGAGGTACAGGAGCTCTCCTTTGCCACTGAGCAAGCTCAGGCTAGCTATACTGCTGTCCATACTCTCCTGCAAGAGAGTGAGAAAAGGCTATCTAGTACCAAAGCTTAAAACCTGCACTTGTCCACTGCCCTTGACAATGCTGTGAAGAGAGGCATGGAGCTGGTCTCAGTGGGTGACGAAAAAAGAAGTCACATCAACGACTTGGAAGCTTAGCTAGCTGACTATAACCCTCTATGCAACGAAGAAGGCAACCTTTCCTTAACCAAGCTGGAATGGATTCCCCTCTTTCAAGATTATGTGGAATCCCTCTTACGACCTCAAATGATGGGGCTTTACTTGGATGTCATCGACATGCTCCGAGAGCTCAATGGTGATATGAAGATCGACAATGACTTTGATGATAAGCTATATCACTCGGAGTTTGTCAGCCCACCCGCATGAGAGCACAAGGATCAAGGTTCGACCTCTCAGGAGAAGGTCACTGCTATCGAGACTCTGGCCAAGGTTAGACTAGCCAGTGATGATAATCTTGAGGGGGGAAAAGGTTTTCAAGAGCAAGCCACAGAAGTCTTGGTTACTAAGAGGGTGATCAATCATGTTCCTCCTCTTGCATTTTCTACTTCTTCAGGTAAAATCATCCATAATTATGGAGACTTGCTTATATACTATCTCTTTCGTCCTCGGCCTATTGATTTCAATGAGGCATTTAACCTCTTCCGAGCTATTCATCTTTCGCTGGGTAGAACTCCCATTGAGACTGTTATTGATTATCCCACAGGTTAGTTAAGCATCCATGATCGAGAGGAAGCTGCTGAAAATCAAGTACTCCAAAGCTTGCAAGAAGTTCCAAGAGACGAAGAAGATTGATATGTAATAGAATAAGTCTTTTTTAAGGCTTCTGTAGTGCCTTTCTTCTTCTTCTTCTTCTTCTTGCTTTAAATTCGGTGGCTTGCTAGTTGTGAAAAGTACAATGCTCATTTTTTAGCTTACTTTACTTCTTTTTCAAATTAACTGCATCAAGAGGTCTGTTTGTGATCTCTTCTTTCATCTATATAATCGCATGTGATCTCAACTTTCTTGCATTGTCTCTGTTTTATCCCAGCACTTAGAAACTTGCATTGTAAAACTTGACAAGATTCAAAACTTATGCAAACAAGAAAGAATTAAAATCACAATAAGCTCTGTAGACTTAGCTTTCAGTTAAGTCTTTGAAACTTGATATGCACTTGCAAAAAACAAGAATTCGAATTGGTCACTGAAGTTGCCTTGCTAACCAGTGAGCTTTTACAACTTTCAGATAAGCCCCCAAGCTGGACATCGATCTTTTGAAGCTTGGAAAGTCTTAGGCATAGAATTTCTTTAGATGACAAAAATTCCTAGGCCTTAGGAGTTGTCTCCCTTTGAGATCAGCGAACTTATAACTTCCCCCGTTGTGAACTTCTTGAATTATATAAGGTCCTTCCCAACTTTCTTGTAACCTTTTCAATTGCCCTTGCTTTCCAACATTCAACCTCTTGAGGACCATTTCTCCAACTATGAATATTTTTCTTTCACCTTTTGTTGAAAAAATTTGTATCTTGTTTTTTATACCTTCTATGGGCTTTCATAGCTTTATTTCTAATTTCTTCAAGGAGGTCGAGATCTGCCCTTCTCTCCCCTTCATTTAAGACTGAATCGTATTCAATTAATCTCAAGGATTACATTTCGACTTCTACCGTCATTACAACTTCTACACTAAAAAACAAACTGAAAGGTGTGTCTTGAGTAGCTTTCCTAGGTGTTGTTCTGTAAGCCTATATGATACTTGGAATTTCTTCTAGCTAAGAAGGCTTTCTACCTCCTTGTTCAAGCTCGGTAAGCCTCTTCTTGAGAGTTTCCAGATATTGAATGGAACTAATGTGCTGATAGATTGATACCTCGTCGGAGGTACATGCGACTTATTTCTATGCAATTGGCAGCTTGTGCATTTCTGTATGATCCTCTCAATATCTGAGATCATCGAAGGCCAATAATAACATGTTCTCAGTATT
Organism: Parsonsia alboflavescens; assembly: GCA_028571225.1. Lineage (NCBI taxonomy): Eukaryota > Viridiplantae > Streptophyta > Magnoliopsida > Gentianales > Apocynaceae > Parsonsia > Parsonsia alboflavescens. The sequence goes on along the minus strand of JAOXNR010045302.1, from coordinate 20,101 downwards.
TTCTTTGCCATGGTTTTGGCTCCAATATGTGATTCTCAAATTCCACTATGCACCTCTTCAATGACATATTCTCCTTCTCCCTTGCTCAGGAATTTGAGTAGTGGCCTTGTATATGACCTTTTGTACACTTCATCATCTCTTATCAGGACATAGCGAGGTGCCCATTTTCAAATTTGGTAGCTCGTGGGAGGTCTCCGTCCTTAAGGAATTTGTAAATGGGGTATCTCCAGTCTGCTTGGTCCTCTATAACCAAGTTGTCGTCCTGGCTTATGCTTGAGAATATAACTGTTTGACCAATAGCTCGGTATTGGTCCCTACGAGTTCCCGGTAGACCTTAGATAGTGTATAAGCTTCTGAATTATGCTCTCTAGGTATTTGTTCAATGAGGAAATATTCAAGTTTTGATGTTATATCTCTTACTTGTTTGAGATATTTAATCATGTTTTCTTCCCTAGCTTCTTATATTCCAGCGACTTGGCTGGCTATAACTTGTGAATCAGTTTTAACATGTAATTTTTGCACTTTTAAAGCTCTTTTGAGTCTTAGACCTGCTAAGAGAGCTTTATACTTGGATTCATTATTCAAGGTTGGGAAGTTATGCTTCACAGAGTCAGGGCTTCTCACTCCCTCAAGGCTGATGAATATAATTCTTGCACCTGAATTTTCCTTTTCAATGGATCCATTTGTGTACATGGTCCATACATTAGTTTTACAAGTTTTAGCAAGCTCTATTAGAACTCTCAAACATTCTTCCATGAAGTCTGAGAGATCTTGAGCTTTGATAGCTTTCCTTGGTTCAAAATTGATCTGATATTCGGAGAGTTCAAAAAAGCCATTTCATTGTCCTGCTCAATAGCTTGGGTTTTTCCAGAGCTTGTTTCAATGTCAGAGTGGTCAATACTCTTATCGAGTAAGCTTCAAAATAGGGATTAAGCTTCCTTGATGTCATAACATTAAGGTGCAAAAATTTCTCGAGGTCTAAATATATAATTTCATTACCTTGGAGCAAATGACTTACATAATACGTTGGAAATTGTAAACTTGACCTTTCTACTAGCAGCACTGAGCTTACTGCTTTCTCTGTTGCAGTTAGATACATCAAAAGTTCTTCTCCCGACCTCGCTGAAACAAGCTGTGGGCATTTTCCTTTTAAATTCTTTTAGCTTTTGAAAGTTTGGCAATCGTTTGTCCATCGGAAAAGATTGGGTTTTTCAAGACGTCATAAAACTTCTCTCCTTTATCAGCCATCTTGCTGATGAAGCGAGTCAATGCTACCATTTTCCCTGCTAAACTCTGGACTTCCTTAATGCCTCTGGGAGGTCCCGTGTCCAGGAATGCCTTTATTTTATCAGGGTTGGCATCAATGCCTCGTTTTGATATCATAAAATCCAAAAATTTCTCCACTGAAACTCCAAAAGTACACTTTTCAGGATTAAGTTTCATGTGAGTAACTTTCAATGTTTGGAAAGTCTCTCTTTTATCCTCAATGAAGTCATCCGAGGTCTTAAAAATTTAATCACAATGTCATCCACATAAACCTCAATGTTTCTCCCGAGTTGGTTCTTAAAGACCTTATGCTTGGCTCATTGGTATTCTACCCGCACATTCTTCAAACTAAACGGCATTTTGGTATAACAATAATTCCCGACCTCAATAATGAATGAGGTCTTTTCCATGTCTTCCAGCGCCATTGGAATCTAATGATTCCCCTTGTAAGCATCTAAGAAACATAGCCATTGATGTCCAACTGTTGAATCTACCATTTGGTCAATACTCAGAAACGGGTATGAGTCCTTTTGACAATGCTTGTTAACTGTGGTGAAATCCACACACATAATCCATGTCCCTTCCTTTTTTGGCACTACCACTGGATTGGCAAGCCATTCAATGTACATGACCTTTTTCAGGATCCCAGCATCGAGAAAAGCTTGGACTTCTCGTGCTTTGACGTCATTTCTTTCCGAAGCAAAAGTTCTTTTCTTTTGCTTTGCTGGCTTTACACCTAGTCTGAGCCCGACCTTGTGTTCTGTTATCTCTCTGTTAATTCCTTCAAGGTCGGTAGGTCGCCAGGCAAAAACTTCTAGGTACTCTTGAAAGGAATCGACGAGCTTCCCTTTAGTCCTAGATGGTAAAAGTTCACCTATCTTGATCCCTTTCTCGGGGAACTCTGAGTTACGAAAAACTTTTGGTCCCTTGCTAGCTACTTGGATTCTAGACTTATCATCCTCTTTAGGAAGGTCAATGAAATTATCTTGCTCAGACGTTGCTAAGGTTTCAACTTCCCCTTCTATGAGGTAGCATTCTGCAGCTATCTGTCTATCTCCTTCTAGTTTGATCTGGCTTTCCCTAACATGGATCCTCATGCAGTAGCTCAACAAGGAAATTTCGGCCTTCAGGTCCATGACCTCTCTCCTACCGAGAATTGGATTATAAGTTCCTGGTGCGTCAATTGCTAGTCTGTTGATGACCTTTGTGATTCCTTTGCTGTTTTGCATACACTGCAGTTGGAACCTGTAGAATCCCCTCTGCATAAGTCAATGAGCTCTTGTCTATCCCCATGTGATAGAATGCCATTTTGTATAAGACATTCACAGAACATCCGATGTCAACCAAGATTGCATAAAAAATTCCCCAATCTAGAATGACACAATTAAGGGGTCTGAATCTCCTCTGCAAGCTTGTTTTGACCTCTTTTCGATGGAGTTAATCTTTCTGACTGGAGGTCACTGCTAGTTTGCTGCTGCCGGTGGTGGATTTACAGGACCTGCATTCTTAGCTAGAAATTCTTGCAAGTGACCCTCCATTATCAACCTTTTGATTTCTCGTTTATTTTCGAAACAATCCTCTGTAAGATGACTATGGTCCTTGTGGTAATGGTAGAGCTTTGCCTTGTCTCTCTTGGCCAAAGAGTTTTGACAGGTCTTGGTGGCTTCAAAAGACCTTTCTTTTCCATGACCACCAAAATTTTAGCCCTCGAGGTTGTCAGGGGAGTTGTCATTAAGTCGGGAAGTATCTTCCTTTTCTTATCTGAGGGTTCCCCCTTTGAATAAGAATCCTTCCTATCTTGCTTGGATGCTTGTAGGCTTTTAGGTAGCCCTTTGGTTTCTTTTTCAATAGTTGAGTTGAATCTAGGAATCTTTTTCTGGATTGTCTTTTTTTTCTACATTGACCAATTTTTTGAGGTGTGTTTTTAGCTCCTTGATGGTCTTCACTTTCTCTTCTTTGAACTTAAGAGCTACGTACCCATCTTGCAATCCTTATTTAAAAGTAGTGATATAGATGGCATCATTCTTCTGCTCGATTTCTACTGCTTCGTCGTTGAAACAACTATAGGAGCTTCTGGTGCTCTCACCAACTTTTTGTTTGATGTTAAAGAGATCATTGATGTCTTTAACACATTTTCTCGCTCTAATAATTCATCAGGAACAACTCCTTCAATTGTGTCCAACTTGAAATACTTATTTCTGGGATACTTTTGAACCAGGAGCTTTCTTTGTCAATGTGGATCGGAAAGCTCGGCATTTGACATGATTAGGGTACTCAAACATTTCCATGTATGATACATACTCATCTATATGTTGCATGGTTCCCCAGTGCCATCGTACTTCGCCTCAACCTGCGGCGCTTTGAATCCCGAAGGCATTCGAATAGTTCTAATACTATGGACCAATGGTGAGGACTCCAATAAGTCCACATTACTCTGTATTTCCTGGTCTCCATTTCTTTCCTGATTCTCTGGGAGAGTCGCTCTCTTTGGTGGATTCAGGGCTACCTCTCGAGCGTCGCTGCCTATTCTTTCAATCAGACTTCGCCGAGGAGGTATCCTTCCAACAGGAAGAGTTCTCAGCGAGCTCTCCTACTCGTCATGACTTGCTTCCTGTCACTGACCTCTAGAGATCACTGCTCGATTGATCCTATCCTTTAGGTCAAAACTTCATCCACTGCATAGAGTTTCTCTAAGATCAACCACAAGTGGGGCTCTTTCTGTGCTAACTCTTTCATGAATTATTTCGCCCTATGATCTTTCCTACACCAACCCTGCTTCTTGACCTTTAGCATTCAAAGTTTGGACTTGCCAAAGGTCGTTCCTTGTTCCTGAAGGCAAGTGTTGATTTGGTCACATGCAATCCCCTTGATCTCAAGATTGTTGTGTCTAACTTTGAGAGGGGGCGGAACTCCACCCAGTGGATACACAATCTCTTCTGCCAGAGATTCCTTCCAGAGCTACCACCATGCATTCAAAGAGGTCAGCTAGAACAAACATCCGAGTTGAACCTAAGCTTTGTGGTCCGGAGATATTGACGTTGTTATTCTAATTTTTATGTCTCTGCCCCCCATTCCTTGAGCAAGTGGATGGTCTAGATAGTGATGGTCTCGACAGTTCTTGCTAGTCAATTGGTCCAGCATTATTGTTATCTTCCCTCGGGACTAAGTCTTCAGGTACTGCTTCTCACCACAGCATGGTGACTATACATGTATTGGTTGTTTTTGGGCCATCACAATTCTTGTTTTTTTTTTTTTTTTGGTTTGTGTGTATGGAAGAAAAACTAGGCTTAGAATGTCATTCCCACTGACAGTGCCAAAAGTGATGGAGCTCGAAAATGATCTCCGGGTCACCTCGAGCAGTGATGGCGACTAAAATCACAACCACAAAGGAAAAATTAGATCATCGGAATAAACTGCCGCCTTGAGGATAACTCTAATGTCTAAGTTAGTATTTCGTGAGAAAGTGTTTTTATTGAATTAGATCAACCTGTCCAAGAATAGTGTGTGATTCAATAATGTATACCAAATAATGAGTTACCTTATTGGAGTGAATCTCAATTATGTGAAAATAGGTAATTAGGATAACTGTGAGATCATATCCTACCAATTGCTTCTAGAATCATGGAGTTTCCATAAGTGTGGATACCTTACCATGCAAATCTCTAGTGCGAGAGCTATAAGCTCGTTAACGACCTTTAAACCAACGTCGTGATCTTCCGATAAACGTTAAAGGTCTCAATGAACATCTTTATAAGGTCACAATGAGTGATTTTAGGGCTTATCATTTGTATAAAGAGTCGAAGACATTAAGTTGTAGCATAGTAGGTGCATAAGATGGATCGACGCTCACCGAGTCGAAGGTCATGTATCAGGAAGGAGATCCCTGCCCACCTTTCCTTTCAGTTGCAGTTCGAATCTTTTGATATTCACGTTGACACTTGGATTCATTGGGGTTGAATTATTCTGGTCATACCCATTTTACGCATCAACAACTATTAATAAATGTCATTATAATAATATGAAAGATAGAGTGGTAGACCATAACAAAGTCAAATACACTTATTATTATTCAGTAAAATCAAAATGATATATTTAATTCTCATTTTTTATTTTTAATTGTTTATAATTGAATGTCTTATTTATTGATTTAGTTAAATTTTTATTGAGAAATGTCATATTGCAATATGAATATTAATTAATTCAAATTAATTTTCTTAAAATGTGTTCGAGTTAAACTAAATTTTTTTTATAAAAAGAAAGGGTTTAAATGATAAGATCCAGATCGTATCAGGACTTCCTCTCAAGATCTAATAATTTTTTTACCGGAAGTAATGGCCCGAGCCTAGCCCAGTAGTCATTCACTATTCAGTGGTACCGTTGTCAAATGTGTCGAGGCCCTCGGAGTTGAATCAGCTAACTAGGGTTTAGGAAAAACCCAGAGGTTTTCTCTTTGAGCAGAGGAAAATATTAACAGAAAATTTTCTAAACGAAGAAAAATGGCGTCCAGTCCCACAAGAAGATTAGTTCAGCGGTCCACGTCCTACGCCAAGGCCTTATTAAATTCTACTCCTCGATCCGTTTCTCCCCCTTCCGTCGCCTCTGGACCTTCCAAGCTCGGTGCACTGGCACCAACAATCCCTTCCGCTGCTCCTCGACTCTCAAGTCGCCGAAATCTCTTCTTCACTGCCAGGTTTACCTTATTGTTTGATGTGTAATTACTGTGTATTGCCTTGTAGATGTTAGCCAATTCCTTAAATGTCTAGGCTTGTTTTGCTCCTTAAACTGACCACTTGTTATGAATGGGTGGATGTAGGCTGCCGATGGAGTTGGCGTCTGCGGAGTCATTAATGCCTTTGCATTCCGCCACTGCTTCTGCTTTGCTTAAGTCCTTGCTTTCTTCAGAACTTCACCAATGGGGTTGCCTTTCTGAAGGTACTGAACCAGTTCCCCTTTACTTTTTATCGTGTTATTCTCATTGATTTTCCTTAATGTTGCATTCTACAGAATATTATTTGGGAATTAAGACTCTTACCACATTCCGGCACTCTCATTACTGATTGTAAAGTTGCAATTCTAAGTCATCTAATAGCCCTAATCATTTTCTTTTCAGTTTTAGACCTTATAATGTATTTGAAATTTTCTTAATTTTTTCAATTCCTTTTTTTGTATTCTTTACTTTGAAATTAAGGAGTTTTAATTGAAGAATTTACTTGTGCATATACATACATCCTGAGGCATGAGATGGAAAGTTTAGTATTCAAGTAGCATTGGATTAGTGGAGATACATAAGCTGTCCCTGTTTATTTTGTTTTATGCCAAAAGAATGTCTTTGGAAACCCTCCTTTGCAGTCCACATAAGACATTATGGTCCATAATCTGTTGGAATGTTAGTTAATCAAATTATTACCATGATTTTGTACCCCCCTTTTCATTTGTAAATTCTTGAATGATATGTGATGTGTATACTGAGTTCATGTAAAGATAAAACCCAGAGGCCTTGGTTAATTTTTTTTTTTAAAAAAAGATCCATTTCTTGAACAAATGAATTACTATGCGCTTGCTGATCTTGTCACATGTCCATGTGACTAACTATTCTACTTTCATAGAAGATAAAATTCAACACTTGACATCTATTCAATTTTCCAGCAAAAGTTAGCTTTGACTGAAACTGAGCCTTTAATTGTTCAAACATGTAGTTCTTCTTGCATAGACAGCTTGTCAACAAGTGGCTTCTTTGGAATCTTTTAATAACAAATGTAGGAGGGGTGTTTTTAAGATTTGATGAGCCTGCTAAGACTTATTTCCTAGATGCAGTTCTAGTCTTCTTATTGTTTATTTGAGTGGATGTGCATCAGCGCATGCAGTTGCATGTATGAGCAGGTTGGAGTTAGTGAATGTTTTTTATGTTTCTTCTTGTTATAATTTTACTCTAAAGGATTTTTTTCCATTGTATACTTTCTTTTGTTGTATGATAGGATTTGCAACACCACTATAGCAGGGCCTTTCATTCCCTCAGCTTTCCAACTCAAAGAATGATAGAGTGGCAAGCCTTTATCTCTTTTGCTCTTTGTGTCTCAAGAATAAGATTCTTGAAAGTCAAAATGAATATTAGAATGTGCATTTTTGTTATGGCAGGCCTTATCTGGAGCCATATATTGCCTCTGTATTTGAAGAAATTTCATTCCTGTTAGTGATGTTACACTTCAAGAAGACTAGCTCTGGTAAATTGGTACTGCTGCCTTTGAACTCATTTTGCTCTTCAATTCATTGGCTGGTTAGATTTCAGACTATACGTTGAAAATGGGGATGCACATAATTTTGGTAATGATCAGGATATTTGCCAAATAATCTCACTAATGGAGTGTAAACTTTCAATCAGCTAGTTTTGTTAGTTTGCAAATCTTAGACATATTGGACTGCAATAAAACCAAGGTCCCTGGATTCGATTTTAATGATCTTGTGGACACTATGAGTTGGATTTGAACACATTAATTAGCACTGTTTCTTGATTGGATGATCATCAAACGTGTTGGTATGATATGGCCTGGGTGTGGCTTATAGTCTAATCAAATTTGAACTGGAAGGCTCATATTTTCTAATTATCTTCTATTGCGGCCCAGGCATTCTCCTGTGTCATAGGATTGGAATGGTAAGATGGTACCGTTTCTTGCTCATCTTAAAGAGGGTGGGATTTCTCGCCTAGTGGAATGAGGGCAAAAGAATTAATTAATTAATTAATAAGGGCCCAACTGGTTCGAGCCGGTCACCTCCTGATCTGCCGTCAGATGCTCTACCACTGAGCTATGGACCCTTGATTTTTGTTGCTCATTAAACCAGAACAGTGAGAAGTGATAGATGGGAAGAAAGTCAACTGCTCCACCTTTGAGCCATGGACCCTTAATGTATGTTGCTCCAATCAAACAGTGAGAAGTGATAGATAGGAAGAAAGTTGAATATCCAATATTCCTGCATTTTGAACTCCGTTACACCTCGTATCCAACATCTAGTTTTAATACATTACCAATTAACAATGTGAACAGAAAATATAAAACATTAGTTTGTCTCGTTGCTTTGTTTGAGAAACTCCAAATCCTTCATCTGCAACTGCACAGCTTCTTTAGGCAGTGGCTTTGGCTCCGGAAATTTGATCTCTTCACTGCCTTCTGCTACCCTTTTAAGCTTCTCTTTAACAATCCTTTCCATCTGTGCTTGACCAATCGTGGGAAAGACAGAATTGAGCATGACGGAGAGTAATCTTTCATCCTCTTCTTCTATGGCATCCCGTCCAAAACAACAAACATAAATAGCTTCCAGAGCTTTCTCAGCTCTGATTTCCATCGGGATGTTAGGCACTGGAGCCCTTGATTTTGATCGCCTCTGCAGTTGAACAGAACATTATTAATTTTCCCATGAGAATGCAGACAACAATTTGAGACAAACAACTACCCTGAAAGATGTCGAGTAATGAAGTTTATGCTGTGCATTTTCTACACGTTTACTTAATTAAACAAATTTTTATTCACTAAAAATTACCCAATGGAAGTAAGAAAGGAAAAGACGGGACTGGTTAAAAGAATATGTTCTGTTCAATAAAAAACTGCTTATCCATGGCCAAGAATTACGGGCTAACCTCTCTCGCTTCATTCATCATTGCAATAAAAGTTTCCTCTTCGAATTCGATATCATTTGATAATCGAAGCCTTGCTACCCCTTCCAATATCTCCTCGGATTTGAGCAGGCCAGCACCAACTGCAGCTAACCAACAGCACAGCAGCACGTACAGAGGATCCCCTGACTATCCATCCATCCATCCATAAAGAAGAACCCAAGTTCAATTGTGATATATAAATTGCATTTAAAAGGTCTGAAAAAGAAAAACAAGCAATAACAGAACAACTAAACAATAGTTAAGAAAGAAATCTGAAAAACTGAGGTATACCCGGCCTCTTCGATCTCGGAACTCATAGAAAGCTCTCGAATCATTAATGGAGCACTTCTTTCCAACTCTTCTTCTGAACTCAGCAAGATCGATTATATCTCCGCCAACGCCTCCTTCGTCGCTGAGAATTCTGGCAACAAGGCCAACGACAGGGAGTGCACCAATGACTTTGTTGGCAAAACCCGACAAGGAGTTTGGTTCTTCCATGTAAGACTTAACAAGTAATAACCCATTGCAGTTTCCGGCTTTCTGGCCACCTGTGGATACACCTCCATAGATATGCCGCAAGTAAAGGAGAGATGAGGAGGAGGGTTTGCATTGGCAGCGGTGAGCTGTGGAGTACGGACTAGTTTGGAGGAAGGACACAGCCACCATCTCTGTACAATGGTGTAAGTTGATTTTCTGATTTAATACTGGCCTCTCATTTTCTCTTCTGCTCGAGCTGGATTCTTATGTTTGAGGTAATAGTACCCTTACCGTGCACTTCCCTATATACAACCTTTTTCATTTACCTTTTACCTTTTACCTTTTACCTTTTCTTCTCACTCGCTTGTTTTTCATTTTATTTTATTTTATTTCATTTTTCCTGTGGTGTTGGGCCTATATCTTGTCGATAAATTGAAGTAAAATGACTAATTTAGTTTTATAATTTTTTTTTATCATATAGATTCATTTTTTTTAAAAAAAGATTTTATTATTTTTTTTATTTTGTCCATGTAGGTTCGTATATTTTTTTAATCTTTTAAAGTCTCATAAAAGTTATTGGTGACTAATTAGATTCTATAACTTTTTTATTTTAACCATGTAGGTCAATATTCATTTTTATATTTTTTAAGATCTCATAACTTTATATTATTTTTTGATCTAATTGGTCACCAGTAAGACCTTTCCTAAACTCACAGCAAATCAGTGACATGGGAGGTTGACGACTGAAGAGATCACTGACTTTCCTTTGATGATATCGGGTTAGGTCTTTGATATTCGGGTTGATATTAAATGTTATTCAGATTGGATTATTCGGATCATATCTATTTTACCCATCAACGAGAAAACTAATTTAAATCTTAAGAGATTTATATTGAAAAAATGGTTAATACTTGTGATGGGCGAAACGGGCATTGCCCGGGCCAGTTAATCTAAACGGGCAAGACCCGGACCAAAAGGTCAACTTGAATGAGCCAGAGGGCCCATACCTTCAATACCTAAAAGTCAGACTCACGATGTTAACGAGGATGCATGGGCAAGCAACTAGCCACCATCGACCTCCTAAATAAGCTCAGGCAAAGGTTTTGCCAGACTTTGACCTGAATTTGATAGGCTCCGATCTGGATCATAAATCTTTCATGCCGCGACCACTGGTACGTGACTCCTAGTCACTATAACGAGCTAAGTACATGACCTCAGCAGAAGAGATGTTCGAGTTTCTCAATGTCCACGAGGAGGTCACAAAGTTGGTCTGAAGTTTGGCTAGTGAGCTCGTAGCTCTTACAGAGACGTGAATGGCAAGATCTCTCGTCCCAGGGAAACTCCGAGATCCCAGGAGCAACTGGCGGGATTTGATTAATCCCACTATTATCCTGATTGCTGAGGGCGATGAAAAAGGGAACTGAATTTCTGGAGGTAACGGATCATTCTTCTAATTACTTAAAAAATAAATACCCGGTCAGTTTGGGAGACAGATAAGAAAAACTCTCTTGCTTTCTTGAGAACAATCCTTACTGGAAAACTTTCCCTAAACACTAACTTAGGCATCGGAGCTCTTCCCCAGGCGACGGCCCACTCTGGTAACCTCTCTTTCTTACCTTCTCAAGCTACTGATGGGGGAACTCCGTCAGGATCTGCGGGGTGATCCGGCCCAACACTTTTGGACCCCATCACTTCTGGCGCCATCTGTGGGAAATCAGAATAGAAAAGTGGGACTTTTTCCATACACAAAACAAAATAAAGCAATCCTGATGGCTCAATCACAACCTGCATGAGCTCAGCGTCCATGCCACGGCAGGCCGTAGGCTAGAATACAATTGCCCACTGAAGAGATAGTGCCAGAAATGCAACCGCCAACGCAGGCCATCATTGATAGCAATCCAAGGCCAAGCACCCAGCAAAATCAATCCTCGCCGGCACAGCTCAGCTCATCTCAAAATGTCTCGGCCAGCTGAACGTTGGCGCAATAAGGGCCACAAGGGAGACACCCAGATCTCACTACGAATGGTAATAACTCCAGGCCACCAAGGCCGCAGAGATCTGGAGGAACCCAAATATCAATGCTGATGAATCTAATGGAAAGGATGGTGGCAACCTTGCAGGGAATCTCAGGCAGAAGAGACTACATTTCCACTGGGCGTACTCCGACGCCATGGAGAGAGACACCACTACCCAGGAGCCAAACTAGGCATACTTAACCGGATATGTTTCAGCCTTCTCAGGTAACGATTAACCCCCTGCACGATGACACAGATTGAGAAGCAGGTCGGCCACAACAAAGGTCACAAGGGGCAAGGTCTCTACCTATGACCTCAGGGAGACCCTCAATAACTAAAGGGGGTATGATCTAAGGGACAGGCTCAATCAAGCTACCATCTCCAGAAGCCAAGGATAGGATGCAGCCCCTGAAGAACAATGGAGCTAGCTACCAACTCCACTTGGGGTAAGGATACCACCTCGTCATAGCTTGATTGAAATGATAGGCGAAAACGCACGAGAGGTAGCCCCCAACCCACTAGAAGAGTAGCTCCCTCAATCGATCAGGAGCGACAAAGCACTATGGATCTAACCGAGCCTTCGTCATTTGTCCATAGCATCCGAACAGCCAAGATGCCTTCAAGCATCAAAGCCCCATAACTGGAGAAAAAATATGACAGTACTGGGGAGCCACAGCAACACATTGACGAGTACGTCTCTTATATGGAGATGTTTGAACACCCCGACCATGTCAAATGCAGAGCCTTTAGGTCCACGCTGACCAAAAGGGCTCAATCACATGGTTCAAAGGAATCCCTGAGGCAAGCATTTCAAGTTGGTCACAACTGAAAAAGTTGTTCCTGAAAAACTATCAGAGTAGCTTGAGGTGCGAGAAAGATATCAATGACCTCTTCCTCATCAAACAGAAGGTCAGTGAGAGCACCCAAAGCTATTACAGTCGTTTCAATGATGAAGTAGTGGAGATCGAGCAAAAGAATGATGCCATTTACATCACTACATTCAAACAAGGCTTGCAAGGAGGGTACGTAGCCCTTAGACTGGTCGAGGAACGGGTGAAAACAATTAAGGAGCTTCAGACGCTGCTGGAAAAATTGATCAAGGCTGAAGAAATAACAATTCCAAAGAAAATCTCGAGCTTCGCTTTAGCTACAGATAGAGAGAACATAGGACATCCAAGGAGTCCTCAAAAAACAAAGAGGGAGATGAAGGATCCCCATCACAAGGGGGGAACCTGAGATGAAAGAAAGAAGACCATCCCCGACCTTGTACTCACGCCACTCAAGACGTTACGGGCTGAGGTCATGATGATCATGGAAAAGAAAGGCCTTCTCAAGCTGCACAGGCCCCTCAAAACTCATGCTGCCACAAGAGACCAGGCAAAGTTCTGCCACTACCATAAGGATCATGGCCATCTTACGGAGGACTGCTTCGACCTCAAATGCTAGATTGAGAGGCTTATAAAAGAGGTCACCTACAAGATTTCCTAGCTAAAATTGCAGGGCCTGGGAGCCCACCACCAGCGGCCCTGCAAAATTAAAGGGCCCCAGTCGGCGAAATAAACGCTATAGAGAGGAAATCGAAAAGAACTCAAGGGGGAGATTTAGAGCAACTAACGGTGTCACTCTAGGTCGGTGACTTCCTAATAAGGAAAATCCTGGTGGACGCAGGAAATGTCGTCAATGTCCTCTATCGCAAGGCCTTTGATCAAATGGGGATAGATAAAAGCTCGCTATAGAAATCAGACACTGCATTGACCAGTTTCAACGACAGTGCAACCTATGCTGACGGGGTCCTGAGAATCCCGACCATAGTCCAAGTAGATGGCAAAGAAGTCACCGAGATGATGGACTGGATGGTTGTAGATGCCCCCAAGACCTATCATTCTTCTTGTTCAGCTATAGGATGAGAATCCCAACTGGAGAGGTTTGGATTACCTTTGAAGGAGATAAGCAAAGGGTAGCAGAATGTTACCTAGCTGAGGGTAATGAAGAGAACTCCCTGGAGATCAACCCAGAGGAGTGCATTGACCTCCCTAAAGAGGACGACCACTTTAGAATTCGAGCAACCGGAAAGGGAGAGAAAGTTTATCTTAATCCCAAATTCCCTGAGAAAGGGATTAAAATTAGAGAGCTCCTGCCCTTAAAGATTAAAGGGAAGCTAGTGGATTCCCTAGAAGAAAATCTAGAAGCTTTTACCTGGCAGCCCAGCAATCTCGAAGGAGTTAAACGAACTATTGTCGAACACAAGGTTGGGCTCAAGCTAGGGATCAAGTCGGTAAAACAAAAGAAGAGGACATTTGCTCCAGAACGTAACGAGGTCATAGCAAAAGAAGTCCAAGCTCCCTTTGATGTTGGGATTCTAAAAGAAGTAGTGTACTCGGAATGGTTGGTCAATCCTGTGGTGGAACCAAAGAAGGAAGGGACATGGAGGATGTGTGTAGACTTCACCACACAGAAAGACTCCTACGGCCTTCTCAGCATTGACCAGATGGTAGACTTCATAGTCGGGTACCAGTGGCTGTGTTTCCTTGATGCATACAAATTGTACCACCAGATTCCAATGGCCCTTGAAGACATTTAAAAGACCTCCTTCATCACGAAGGTCGGGACTTATTGTTACACCAAGATGCCTTTCAGTTTGAAAAATGCCTTTCAGTTTCAAAAAGCAGCTCAGGCAAAATATTGAGGTTTACCTGGATAACATATTGATTAAATCCATAAGTATCGAAGATTTCATCAGTACATTTGGGAAACTTTCCAAACCCAGAAGACAGCTCACATGAAGCTCAACCCAGAGAAATGCACCTTCGGGGTCTCCGCAAGAAAGTTCTTAAGCTTCATGATCTCGATGCGAGGTATTGATGCCAACCTAGACAAAATCAAAGCTCTTCTGGATATGGAAACCCCTCGAAATCTCAAAGAAGTACAGAGCCTAGCAGGAAAAATGGCAGCTCTAGGACACTTTATCAACAAGATGGCAGACAAATGAGAAAGATTCTACGACACCATAAAAAAGCCAAAGGACTTCTGGTGGTCTGAAAGCTGTCAAGAAGCATTCATCAAGTTGAAGGACTTTCTGGGTAAACCTCCTCAACTAATCTCCCCGAGATTCGGAGAAGAAATCGGTATGTATCTGACCATGACTAAAAAAGCAGTAAGTTCGGTATTAATAGTAGAAAGGTCAGGTCAACAGTATCCTATTTACTATGTTAGTCGTTTACTTTGAGGTCCGAAGACTAGATGTACGGACCTCGAGAAGTTTCTGTACCTCATTATTATCACTTCAGGAAAATTAAAGCTATATTTTGAAGCTTATCCTATAAGAGTCCGAACAAATTTACCCCTGAAACAAGCCCTGACAAAGACTGAACTGTTGGATAGAATGTTGAAGTGGTCCCTTGAGCTCTCTGGGTACCAAATCCAATTTGAGCCAAGGAAAGCTATCAAAGCTCAAGCCTTTTCAGACTTCGTAAAGGAATGTACCAAGACACCACTGAAGCCTACGGACAATTTGTGAAAGCACGATCTGGACCATGTTCACAGATTGGTCTATGGAGTAGGAGAATTCAGGGGCATTGATTGTACTGATCAGCCTTGAGGGAGTGAGAATCCCTTACTCTGTGAAGTACAACTTCCCAACTTCGAACAACGAATCCGAGTATGAAGCTCTTGTAGCAGGCCTAAGACTTATAAGAGCCCTCAAAGTGCAGAAATTGCATGCCAAAACAGACTCACAAGTCGTAGCCAGCCAAGTAGCTGGAGAATATGAGGCCGGGGAGGACAACATGCTCAAGTATCTCAAAAGATTAAGAGGCATCGTATCAAAGCTTGACTACTTTCTCATTGAACAGATTCCCAGAGAGCAAAACTCAGAACCGAACACTCTGTCCAAAGTAGCTAGGACCAATACCGTGGAACAACTATTCTCTCCCAGCGTTGATCAAGAGGAAAGTTTGGTCATAGAGGATCAAGTAGATTGGAGATACCAAATCTTTAGATTTCTTAAACATGGTGACCTCCTAGAGGACCTAAAAGAAGCTCGCCGAGTGCAAAGATGGGCAGCTAGCTATGTCCTGATTGGGGACGATGAAGTATATCGAAGTTTGTACACATGGCCATTGCTCAAGTGTTTAAGTCCAGGGGAGGGCAAATATGTGATTGACGAGGTACATAGTGGCATGTGTGGCTCTTACACAGGAGCGAAGACTATCGCAAAGAAAATCCTGCGAATAAGGTATTACTGGCCTGCAATGGTCGCATATGTGGAGGTGGCCATACAGAAATGCACTAGTTGCCAGTTGCATGGGAACAAATCACATCTTCCACCAGTGAAAAACCAGCCAATCAATGCCTCAGTACAATTTGACATATGGGAGATTGACATCCACGGACCTTTCACAAAAGGGAGTAGGGGGTATGAAATTTCTCATAGTCGTTGTAGAGTATTTCACCAGATGGGTCGAAGTGGAACCCGTGATAATGATCTCATCTCAAAAGGTCTAGTCCTTTGTATGGAGGGACATCATATGGAGATTTGGGATCCCGCGAGCTATTATTTCAAACAATGGCCGTCAGTTTACCGGCGATCCATTCAAGACCTTTTGTGAGAACCCACAAGCCAACGAGTTCACAAAGGTTACGAGCCAAACGATCCTGGAAGGATTGCAAAGCGACTCACTGAGCTCGAGAAAGATGGTCGCAACGCAGATGGGCCAAACGAGATCCCCAACATACTGTAGGCATACAGGATCACACACAAAAAAGCTATAGGTGAAACCCCATTTAGTTTATGCTTCGGAGCAGAAGCAATAATGCCAGTGGAGGTTGTAGAAACATCTTTAAGATTGACCGAGTACAACTCCGTCTTAAATGAGGGGGAGAGAAGGGCAGATCTCGACCTCATTGAAAAGGTCAAAAATAAGGCAACTGAAGCAAATAGGACATACAAAAGGCAAGGAACAAGTTTTTTCAACAAACGAGTGAAAGAAAGACACTTTGCAGTTGGAGAAATGGTCCTCAAAAGGTCAGACGTTGGCAAACAAGGTTAATTGACCAAGCTACCTTAAGGCTGGGAAGGACCCTACCTAATCTAAGAAGACCACAAAGGAGGAAGCTACAAAGTAGTTGATCTTGACGGAATAAAACTCCTAAGACCTTGGAATGCCTGTCATTTAAAAATGTTTTATGCCTAAAGGTCACCTAAGATACAAAAGACCTCCTGGACCTATTGGTCACATTCAGTGGCAACCTCAACAAGCTCAGCATGATTTAAAGCTAAGTTCTCCCAAAGTTTATGCAGTCATTATGCGTGTATTAATCTAAATTACTTAGATGACAGTTCAATTATGCAAGCATGCCATTGTTGAAAAGCCGAGTGTATAAAAAGCAGTAATATTGCTCGAAGCAGTAATATTGCTCGAAGCAGAGACAAGAAAGCTCTAAGCAGTTCATGAAGACAGAAAATAAAGCAGAAGGCCACAAACAGACCCCTGCGAAGTGTTCAATACATCCAAAGAACAAATAATAACAAAACATCAAAACAGGAGATTTGGGGCTGTCCCAAGAGTGATAGCACAGAATCATTTTCAAGTTGGACACTACACTAGAGGGATATCATCTTTGTCATCCATTTCTTTCTCCCTTGGGATATTGTAGGAATGAAACTGCCTAAAGGAGTTGGGGCTGAAGTGCCTGTCGTGCAATCCAACAGCATGATCAGATGGGGAGCAACTATGAACAAATGGAGAGATTTGAAAAAAAATGTCAAATGCCTCCCCCAAAGAAGGCATTCAAAAGATGGGGAAACATTTTCTCAAAGAAATCTGAACCCGGAAGAATGGGGATACCTTCAAGAGAGGCCATAGCGTAGGGAGTTATGTCAAGAACCTGCTCATCCTCAACAACGGCCTCCACAACCTCTTTCCCCTCCTTAAAGGGAACTTCCCTAGCGTCACTGACCTTGGTTGAAGATTCTGCTGTGGCCACCTCTCGATCCTCTTTTTCCCAAGGGAGGGAAGTAATCAACCCAGGGCAATAAAGACAAGAATCAGTTTCATGGTTGGTCTTCAGCCCAGGATTGAGCTCCCTAAGTTCGTCCACGATCCCTGTATACTGAGACATCAATTGAGGCCCTAGCAAGGATTGCACGAACTCCTGGAAGCATGGACCTCCACCACCTTCTCCATAGAAAGGAAGCCCTCCTCGTCATAGACCTCTTGCAGGTCCTGCAACCAGGCCTCAAACTCGCTGTTACACCCCTTTAGCAGTAGTGGCTTCAGCAACGTTCCACTCGCTTGCGATGAGGAGTTTTCTGGAAGACTCAAGTGAGTCATAGTGGTCAGTAACTTTCCAATCCAGCTGAGCCTTGGCCCCTTGAAGCTCTTCTACTAAGGAAGCGAACTCCCGATCTTTGGAAGCTCTCTCAGCCTACCTTCTCAGTAGCTCACCAAGGGCCACATGACCCTGCGATAGAGGAAAAGAGTAAATCAACAGGCAAGGTTACTGAAGGATAATGGCAGATTGAGGTCACCTGAAACAACTTACCTCAGCATAGAAGGAGGCCCCAAATTTCCCAATTTCTTCATCGGTTAGCTGCCGGCAGATCTCTCAATCAACCAGTGGAATGCATTCCATCAAGAAAGAATTAGCATGGGGCCACTAGAAAACGGAGTCAGATGTCTCCATAGCCAAGGCAGGAACCCACCTCATTGGGATGAGCAGATAGAACAGAGTTGCCCAGCTTCTTGAGAGTCCCCACAACCTCATCCACAGCGCAGCCTAGGAATGAAGGCTTAGGACTAGGAGTAGCCGGGCTCTTTCCTTTTCCCGAGGGACATGAAGCAACCCCTCTTCGGGGAAGGCGAAGAGGGGGAGGAAGATGAAAGGGAGATCTTGGCAGGTCTACTTGAAGGAGTAATCGCCGCAGTAGTGGAGTTTCGTTTTGAGGCTTCTCGGGTCCTCTCAGCCACGATAGTTCTTCCCCGACCATGAGGAATGGAAATTCTTGCAACTGGGGTCTTGGATGGGGAAGGGCTAGGAGAGCCCCGACCTCTGCCCCCAAGGGTCCTAGAGGAACTAAAGGCACTAAGCCATGAGGTTATCTTCATCGCTACAAGAACACAAAAAAGAAGGATGTCAGAATTGATTCATCAGACGCAAGAATTTGATTAACACAGGGAGCTCTACCTACCAAAAGAAAAGATTCCCATAGACTTCTTGAGGGAAAGGAGGTCATGCTCTACCGACAACCCAAGCCTGGCAGAACATAGGAAGGCCTCAAGCCAAACTGGTGCTAAGCACCCACTGTGGGCTTGCCGGAATTAATCAGACCCAAAAGAAAATCCCTACTTTCGGTTTGGTCAACAGACAAATCGGGAAGGTCATTGAAAAAGGTATGAATTAAGTTCCAATCCGGATAATTTCCATTCCTAAGGGAAGAGCCTGGGAGACAAGCAAAAAAGAAAAGGGGTTTCCTCTCCCCTGCAAAGGACTGGAAGGGGCCAACTTACTTGTGGCAAGGGACAAACTGAAGATATCTTGTGCCCCCCTTAGACAAAGAGGAGACACCAATTCTGTAAAAGCATAAAAAAAGTTCCTAGGAAACCGGCCGTACACGTGGCAAGTGGCTATAAAATTAGCCACCACTCGGAAAGAATTAGGTACAAGCTGGGACATAGAAAAAAGCCAAAAATAGGCAATGTCAAAGAACAAAAGGTGGATGTCTGGAGCAAAATTCCACCCCTAAGGTTAGCGCTATAGAGGACTATGTGATCGTCACGCCTGCTATAAGCTTGTTCATATCCCTTAACGGCTCTGATTACGTCCTTATCCAGACTAACTCACCACAGAGCTGGAAGACGAGACAAGGGCTTAGAATATAAGGGGTAAGGTGAGCTTTTATGTCAGAAAGTTCGAAGGTCTCAATTTTTACCAAAGGAGCATTATCCATTGTGGAAGGAAGATAAGAAACATCATTCTCTAGACCTACGAAGGAGGAAGAGGGTGTAGATCCTCCAGCCCAAGAGGAAGATGAAATAGAGAAAAGAAAGGGAACTCATTTAGTAAAACCTTGAAGGAAGAAGAAAATGTCCGGAGGAGATGGAATACTCGTGAGATGGAATACTCGTGCTAGATTTAAAAGGGAAGCAGTAAGAGGGAGCTTTGTGAAATTCTGATAGTAAGAGGAGTATAAGAATATCTTTAAGATTTGGGAGAATCTAAATTTGGATCAAGCAAGGAAACTGGGGACCTTAAAGGCAGATCAAATACCCCTGGTCCGAGGCAGGTCGGTGGTTCAGAAACCTAACCTGCCCCAATTTTTCCTCAAAAAAAAAAAAACACAGCATTTCCCTTAGAGAAGTGATGTGGGTTGGAGTTGCCAAAACCTGAACCAAGCAATCTTCAGAGATCTTCTCACAGATCTAACAGCAGATGCCTCATCTTCACTGACTGATATCTCCCTCTTGGCCAACTTCTCCTGCTTAGATTTAACACGCTGGTCCATAGTTCCGGTGGCCACTCTCCTAACAGCACTTTCGGATAGACTCATCTTGAAGAGAATGCTGAGATTCTTTGGAGGATTCTTCTTTACTGGTGCTCTCTTGATGCAGTACAAGTAAACGAGCAAGATTATGATTGTTTAATAATTTTACTTCTTTAATTAGATAGAATTTTATTTAGAAACTTGTTTTATTTT
>JAOXNR010045291.1:0-18942 GCA_028571225.1 Parsonsia alboflavescens | reverse complement strand
GGAAATAAAAATTAGGAAGAAAATAAAAAAAATAAAACAAGTTTCTAAATAAAATTCTATCTAATAAAAGAAGTAAAGTTATTGAACAATCCTGATTTTGCACGTCTACTCGTACTGCATCAGGGACTCAACACACATAGGTTTGCCAAAACACAACGGCATGTAACAAACGACATTCTCTACTAGACAAGTGAACCATGTTGAGAGTGGGCAATAAAGAATCAGTGATAAGATGATGAAGCAAATATAGACTGGGAGGAAGAAGAATCTGGGGTAACCTTTCATATTCACCGGTGAGGTTAGGAGCTAGTGCTTTGTGAATCATAGAAAGAGGAACATCCTCAGTATCCCAAGAAAGACCATCAGTAGCATTTGGAAGTTGATAATGAGCATCAATGAAAGATGGAGTAACCTGGATTAGATGGCCTTGTATAAAATTGTTGATGAAAAGCATCTTGGGACCTTGATTAAGCAGGAGAATAATATTGCTGGAGAATTCTGGTACCAGATCCGGGTAAACCACCCCAAACGAAGTGGCAAAGAAGCTCGAGTTTCGGCTCCAGAGATCGTTCAACAAAGATACCAAGCATGGAGAATTTTTCATATTTCTCCAAAGCAGATGGTGGAATCAAATTAGGGCAGAAAATAAAGCCATCAAGAAGATTCAGTTGTGATTCTTTTTCCATCGCCGGAAGCAAGTGTAGCTTTCCATTTTGTCGATCGACATCCAGAAGCCATGAGTGAGAACTCAGATAAAAACAAAGATGAAGAAGAGAGAGAACACTTAAGGAGCAAAAGATGAAGAGACTAGAAACTATCAGGCGGTCATTCCAAATGGCATAGTATGTTTAAAAAGAAAATAAATGATACGATAAAGATAAACTGTTGGTCACTTTTTGTATGGGGAAAGAGATCAGCATTTTTTTAAAAAAAATTTTGTGAATCAGTGACTTTCACAATCCCAAAATTGTTGCTCTTGTTACTTTGTATCGATGCTTATGATCACTTGAACAGCCACTGGTGCGGAAGAATAGTATTCTTTATGATCACCTAAAAGAAAGAAGAAACAAATAGCAGTCTACGTGTAACATTTGAAGAACAAATTAGATGACTGTATAGAGGTAATGACTGTATAGAGGTAATCAAGAATAGATAAGCTTGTATTTAGAATATGTGATCAAGAGCTGCATTGTGCAAGACCCATTTGTTTTCTTAAAGAGATAAAACTTTGAGTATCTAAGGGTTTGGCAAGAATATTAGCAAGCTAATTGAGAGTGGATATAGACTCTAAAGTGAACACATTTTGTTCAACAAGATTACAAATAAAATGATAACGAATAACAATATGTTTTGCATGAGAATGATGAACGGGATTTTTAGAGATATTAACGGCCCTAATATTGTCTGATCGATTTTGATAAAATCTTTGGCTAGCAATTAATCAATTACATTGTAATTAATAAGCAAAGTATAGAAATTCAGAGAAAATAAACGAACACCAAGATTTAACGAGGTTCACTCCTTTGGAATAAATCCAATCTTAGGCTCCGTCCTCAAAGAAAAGCCAAGCAGCAAAATTCATTAAGATAAGAACATTGCAAGAGTGTAATATAGAACATTAGAATCCCTCTAGTCTATCACTACCCTATTCTATGTTTTATCTTACCAACTCATAACAAGAATCCCTCTTGTTTATATTGCAATATCTTCTAGAATCCCTCTAAAGATGACAAAACTTCTCCTAAAGCCGAACTCCCCCTGAGTTTTGGAACTGTTCCACAAGAACTGTTGTGACACACTTGTGACAGTCTACAATAGTGAAGTAGTTGTGCTCCTCCGGAGTACTCTACTAATAAATATTTGGGAATTTTCAGCAAGGACTTCTCCACGTGATTTGATCATCATAAATCTTTTTCACTCAAAGATAGCAATATAGAAAGATATACAATATATCCCCTTCTTAAAAGATAAACACAATATATAAGGGAATATTCAATCTAGATAATTATGAAGATATCAATTCAGAATAGGCAACCAAGAATTCTTTATAAATCTTAATCCACCAATCTGTAAACATTATATTTTCCAGAAATACATTATTCAAAAACCGAAAAAATTAGTCTAAAAAAAACCGAAATAATAGCCAACACAAATATCTAACGAACTCCCCCTTCGGCATTATTTTGGCAAAACACAGGCACCAAGGTTTTTGAATTAATAAGTTGTTGAACCAATGTCAGAAATCAGAGTACCAGCAGTGTATCAATAGTAAATATAACCATATAACCAGAAATACTATCATCCAATAACTGAAGAAAGAAACAAATGTAGCAAATCAAATCAAATGCAACAATATCGAAAAGCAATATCAGCAATACCCAAAAGCAATTCAAACCTTCAAAATATTCAGAAGCAATATTCAAATGCAACAAATGAAATACTGATCACTAGAAAAATGTAAAAACCATCTCCAATCTCCCCCTTGTGTACCAAGATAACTGCCAAATGTTAAGCATCAGAATCAAAAGTGGAATCATCAGCTGAAGCAGTGTGAACCGTAGCAACAGCCTGTTCTAATGTAGAGAATGCCTGATGAAAACTGAGCATGGACTGTTGAACTTGATGGAGAGCAGCAGGCAAAGGGGCAAGAGCTTTGTGCAGTTGCATAAGGCTATTTCAAGATAATCCATAGGAGGAGGCAAGCACAGAAGTAGTAGATGATCTCATATCATTGACTCTTTTCCCTTTGAACAACTTTGAAGAAACTTTGATCAATTTGGAGGGACAAACCGGATCATCATCGACTGAATCTCAAACATCATGTTGCTTTAAGAGAACTGTGGTGATAAGAACTAGAAAGGGCAAACTTCCACAGGACTTATCCCATTGCTACAAATTAGATCATATATGTGCTGACCCAAATCAAAATCGGTACTAGTTCCAATAGAATATAGAAGGCATGCATGTTTAGCAAAAACAGTGGAATAGTGAGTACATGGAAACCAATTTGACTTTGAAATTTTATGAAGAATAGAGTATCTCGTAGATAGAGTAGAGGCTTTAATAGCATTTTCATGGGGCCATTGCAGAATATGACCTCCAGTCAATTTAGAAGCAACATCATCAAAATTCAAAGGAACAGATAGATTCTCTAAACCTTGAGGTTGTAACATGATTGGTCAAACCCAAGTATTCTCTAATCAAGTTGGCAAAAAAATCAAACATGTGACCTCACACATAAACCTTTTGAAACATGGGACTATCAACATTTTGAATTTCATACAAGTTTACATAGAAATCCCGAACCAAACCATCAATGTAAAAGGACAATTTCGAAACAGAGGACATATAACCTTTGTGAGATAAGAAGTTAAAATATTTTTGCTTTTTCTTGACTCGGAATGTCAACATTACATTCCCTAATGATTTTACGGGACACTGTTGTATTCCAATGATTAACACAATTGGCATTCAAGAATTTTTTATTGAGAGGTTTGAGAGAATGTACCAATGGGACAGAGGTGGTAGGCGAAGTATCCTTAGATGCAGTGATGTTGGGTTCTTCAAATGAGTCAGAGTCTCCTAAATCTACGAGTTGAGCCAATGAAGCGGCAACATGTCTGGAAGAGCCAAACCGTTGACGGAGTTGATATTTTCTAGAACCAACATCTCCCCATTTCCATTTGTTCGTGGGTTTTCCAGGACTCTTAGGGGGAGCAGACCACGATTCGGGCTCTAAAGGACCGGCTATTGCTTAAGACTGCTGACTACCTTCAGTGGCAATGGTCTTTATAATTTCTTATAGACATGGATCTTGAAGGAATCTAGCGATATCACCGGAACCACCTATTGGAGTTACGATGGGTAATGTTGGATTCACTGTCGGAGGTGGGGTTGAGCCGGATGATGAGGGAGACTCCTAAAGCAGACTCCTAGTGTTATTCATACATCAATAAAACAGACTCCTAAAGCTTTCCTTAATGATTCAAACGTTTTAGCATCTAAAGGATTAGTAAAAATGTCAGCCAGTTGTTTTTCCATTGATACATGCTCAATAACAACAGTCTTAGTTTCTACCAATTCTCTAATGAAGTGATGTCTTATGTTAATGTGTTTAGTGCGAGTGTGTTGAACAAGGTTCTTAGATATATCAGGGTTCTTAGAAAGGCTTAAAATCAGGACCAAAAGGCAGAGTTTTGGAAAAATCGTGCACTGTTCATGGGCTGCTACAGTGTCCAGCGCTGGATGCTGGACCGGATGAAGTGCCGGATACCTTCTGGAATTGTCGCCAAGGCTGCTCTACTTGATCCGCTGCCTGATGGACTCATCAGGCATCGGATGTTCTGTTTTTCCAACTTTGTTTCTTCATCATTTGCCCCTTGGTTCCATGCTTTGTCTTGGCTTCAAATTGGCCTTCATCTTCAAGCTAATTTCATGGAACATGGCTTCATCTTCTAGTTGGCCTCCCTTGATCTTCAAACCATACTCTTCCCGAAAGTCTTGAATTGAACAAGCATTACATAGCTTCAGTTCATCTCCAAGTTTAATCCTCCCGTGCATGGCTTAGGATTTGAATCGTTCTTCCTTGCTTTGAGTAGATATCATCAAGGCCTTCATCATTCTTCTCAAAATAGGATACTTGTATTTTACAAGTCTTTGTGTATGGCCTCATTGAGTAGCGTCCTTAGATATTCATCACCTTCTACCTATGTATATCTTGAGCAACCAACCTAACTTTGTTTCTAACAATACTTCCAGACACTTCTAGACTCATCTGTTTTATTCTTAAAGATCCATTTCTTACCAATAACATTTATATTATCTGCCCTAGGTATTAGTGACCAAACATCCAATCTGTTGAACTATCCTAGTTCCTCATGCATGGCATTTATCCAACAGTCGTCCTTCAAAGCTTCATTCACATTTTTAGGTTCTATAGTAGACAAATAGCAGACAGAACTAATCATCTCAGTGTAGTTAACTTAGTCTTATGTCTAGTGCTTGTTCCTTCCTCCAAATCTCCAATTATCTCTACCAATGGATGTGTTTTTTGAATTCTAGAATGAATTTCTCATGAAACTCTCTTACCTGTACCTGTTTGTGTCTCTTGAGCTTCATTATGTATTGCTCCTGATGATTTTCCTATGGATTGAGTCGTCTCAAGCCGAAAGCTGCATTTCTCGGAGTTATTGGGGGAACTATCTCCTTCATCTGTTGATTGTTCTTGCTGTCCTGTCATTTGAGTACCAGATTTTCCTGTTTCTTCATCTTCTGAAATTGATAAAGTCATTTTAGATTCATCAAACACAACATTAGTAGACTCCATGATTTTCCAGTATGCTGATTAATTACTCTATAAGCTTGACTATTTAATGCATATCCAAGAAAATCACCAACATCACTCTTTCATTCAAAATAAAACACTTACTTCCAAAGACATGAAAGTAACGAACATTTGGTTTCCTTCCTTTCCATATTTCATGGGACGTCAATTTTGTTCCTATAATGAAGTAAACACAATTAATGATATAACAAGCAATATTTATTGCTTCAGCCCAAAATTTTGATGGTATTCCTTTAGCACATAACATTACTCTTGCCATTTCTTGTAGAGTCCTGTTTTTCCTTTCTACAACACCATTCTGTTATGGTGTTTTTGGTGTAGAGAATTCATGTAAAATGCCATGATCATCATAGAAATTAGTAAAAAAGGTATTTTCAAATTCATTTCAGTGATCACTTCTAATACGAGCAATTTTACCAAACTCATCAACTTTTTCTGTCATTAATCTCATGGATAACACATACTTATTATCTCCAACAAGTTCAACCTGCATTGGACCCATGAGATCCATATGTAATAGTTCAAGTGGACAAGCAGTAGTAATAAAATTGACAACTTTGTGTGTTTGACGTTTCTGTTTTCCGACTTGACAAGATTCACACACAGCAACTGTATTACTACCAAGATCTGGGATTCCTTTGACAACACCCGTAACAGAAATTTCAGTTAGTTGTTTGAAGTTTACATGTCCCAACCTCTCATGCCACAATTTAATACTATCATGACTTGCACTATTACATGATATACTTGTATCAATTGTATAACAGTTACTAGAAGATCTAGTACCAAACAATACACCGCTTTTATTTTCATCAAACACATGACATGCATCCTTAGTGAACTTAACAAACAACTCGTCATCACACAACTGACTAATACCGATTAAATTAGCCTGTAGTCCATCAACTAAAAACACATTATGAAGGTGAGGCATTCCTGTTACCATAGGAGTTCCTTTTCCCAGATTTTTCCCTATTTACCATCACCAAAGGTAACTTGACCAAGATTGCACTTACGATAATCTTTCAAATATTCCTTTTTACCAGTCATGTCACGAGAACAGCCACTATCAAAGTACCACAAATCTGAATCAGACACTTTTAAAGACATAAATCCAAACAAACATTTGTGTCTATTTTTCTTAGCCCATACTTGTTTGACCTTCTGATTCCAAATTTGGTGTTGTGTTAGTGATTTGTGATGGATATTGTTAAACAACATTTCAAAACAGTTTGGTCTGAGATGTCCTCTTCGAAGATAGTAGTGACAAGTAGGTACAAACAAATTTTTCTTACCTTTGGCTAAATATCTTAGCATGCTAGTACCTTGTGAGTGTGACTTTTTCACCTTTGAATTTTCTGTTCTGAGAGTACAGTCATCATAGCCTAAACCATGATGATCAAGTGTCTATCGTTGTTCTGCTAATATTTGATCTAGCCTCTCTATGCCATCATCCTCACATTTTTCATTGTATTGTCATGCTCCTTTGATAATTCCTAAAATTTCTACTCTTTTGTTTCACCATCTGCAATCAAAACATTGATTTTAGTTTTCAATCGATCTTTCTCTGACATAAGTATCTTTACTTTAAATTCTAGTTCTCTATTTAGTTTGTTCAGTTTATGCACCATTTGAACAACTCTTCGTAAGCTTAGCATTTCCTCAGGAGTGAGTTCACTGTCACTATCTATGTTAGTTAATTCAAGAAAACATTGTCTTACCTCTGTCTCTTCATCGAGTTCAACATTTGTCATACCTGAATGGTCACATTATGACAAACCAACCTCACCATGTAGGGTAACCAAATTAACTGTTTGTTCAGTTCTAACCTCATCTTCATCAATTTGTTCCCCATCACTCCATGTAGTAACAAACGACGCATTCAGCCTGAATATAGCCATAGCTTTCACATTCTCTACCCTATATTCCTTTGTTAGTTCTGGTATTAGAATCAGTATTCTCAAAAGAAGAATTACCAGGAATTTTCTTGTTTCCAACATTGTTTTTGAAATGACCGGAATTTGGTTTTCCCTTGATTCATTTGTACATTTTGTTGGAATTTCGTGAGATCAGAGACATTGCTTGCTAAACATCTTTTGAACAATCAATTTCTGAATCAATGGAATCAGCAACTTGAAAAGCAATAATTTTGTCCTTCTAATTTGGCTTTAAGTTCATCTCAAATGTCTGTAACGAGCCGATCAGTTCATCATATTTGTTCGTATCAATATCCTTTGCTTCTTCAATTGCAGTTACTTTATGAGCAAACCGTTCCTTAAGTGATCTCAGAGTTTTGGGTACCAATGTTTCATTGGTCATTTGCTTTCCAAGCTTGAAAGACTCATTAGCTAGATCACTTAATTTTGCATGAAAATCAGCAAGAGTTTCAGTTTCGTCCATCTCTAATTTTTCAAATTGAGAACTTATCATTTGTAGTTTGGACCGACGCACAGTTGATGTTTCTTCATGTGTAGTTTGTAAGGTTGTCCAAGCCTCCTTAGCTAAAATACATTGAGCAATAACACGAAACTGATTAATATCAATTGCATTAAATATGGCATTAAAAGCTTTTAAATTAAAATTAGCTTCTCTATCCTCTTCTTCTGTCCAGGTATCTTCATCCTTCAGCTGATCCTTCTCATCTTTGGTGGGAGTCCATCATTTCTCGACTGATTTCCAGGCCTTTTCATCTTGTGCTTTAATAAACGTAGTCATTCGAGCCTTCCAATATGAATAATTTGATCTGTTGAGAAGAGGAGGCCTACTCACAGATCCTCCTTCTTGCAATCCACTCATTGTTGCACAAAAAGATTCTAAATCCAAGATCTTTCACTAATTCGTTAGTTTATGGCTTTGATGCCAATTGATAGAATCTTTGGCTAGCAATTAATCAATTATATTGTAATTAATAAGCTGAGTATAGAAATTTAGTGAAAATAAACAAACACCAAGATTTAACGAGGTTCACCCCATTGGAATAAATCCAATCTTAATCTACATCCTCAAAGAAAAGCCAAGTTGCAAAATTCATTAAGATAAGAACATTACAAAAGTGTAGAATAGAACACTAGAATCCCTCTAGTCTATCACTACCCTATTCTAAGTTTTATCTTTCCAACTCACAACAAGAATCCCTCTTGTTTATATTGCAGCATCTTCTAGAATCCCTCTGAAGATGACAAAACTTCTCCCGAAGCCGAATTCCTCTTGAGTTCTGGAACTGTTCCACAAGAACTGTTGTGACACTCCTGTGACACACTTGTGACAGTCTGCAATAGTGAAGCAATTGTGCTCCTCCCGAGTACTCTACCAATAAATATTCTCCCGAATATTTATAAGAATTTTTATCAAGGACTTCTACATGTGATTCTATCATCATAAATCTTTTTCACTCAAAGATAGCAATATAGAAAGATATACTATATATCCCCTTCTTGAAAGATTGAACACAATGTATAAGGGAATATTCAATTTAGATAATTATGAAGATACCAATTCAAAATAGGCAACCAAGAAATCTTCATAAATCTTAATCCACCAATCTGTAAACATTATATTATCCAAAAATACATTATTCAAAAACCGAAATAATCATTCTAAAACAAACCGAAATAATAGCCAACACAAATATCTAACAGATTCCGTAATCTTGCAGCATTTGTTTCATGCATAACAAATGAATACACCCACTGCCGGGTGTTATGTATTCGTCTTTAGCAGTGGATAGGAAAATGCAAATTTACTTTTTGTTGTGCCATGCTACAAGGTTAGTGCCAATGTAGAAACACCTTGCCGAAGTACTTTTGCAATCATCTTGGAAACCTGCCCAATCGGCATCACGATATCATACGAGAACAGAGTTTGAGGAATTAGAGTACCATAATCCATAATTCACAATTGTACTTACATATGTTATTATGCGTATCATAGCCGCCAGATGACTTTTCTTAGGATCAGATTGATATTTGGAGCAAATACCAATACTAAAGGCAATGTCGAGTCTACTAGCTATAAGATACAAAAAACAAGCAATCATACTACAAAATTAAATTTGATCAACTAATTTCCCATTTGTATCTTTAGTCAATTTAGTAGTCCTACTCAAGGGATTATCAACTTGTTTTTCCCATATGTTAACCAAACCTTTGACCCATATTTTTTGCATACTTGGTTTGACAAATAGAAATTCCATCATCCATCTGCTTGATCTACAAACTAAGAAAAAAGTTTAGTTCCCCCAACATAGTCATCTCAAACTCTGACTTCCATTAACGTAAAAAATTGTTTAACACAAGCTTTAGTAGTTCCACCAATGATTATATCATCAATATAGATCTAAACTACTGTAAAGGTATTACTTGATCGCTTTATGAAAAGTGTTTTATCCACAGTGCCACAGAGATAGTCTGACCTAATCAGAAACTCGGTTAGGCTTTCATACCACGCCTGAGGAGCCTACTTAAGACCATGTAGAGCTTTGTGTAACTTGTACACATGATCTAGATGATTTGTATCTATAAAGCCTTTTGGTTGCTCAACATGAACTTCATATTTTAGAAAACCATTTAGGAAAGCACTCTTTACATCCTTTTGAAAAAGTTTGATTTTGAACACACAAGCAAGAGCCCGTTATATACAAATGGATTCAAGTCTAGCAAAAGGTGTAAAAGTTTCATCAAAATCTACTCCTTCAACTTGAGTATATCAGTGAGCAACTAATGGTGTTTTATTTCTTAAAATAGTTCCATGTTCGTCAGATTTATTTTTGAAAATTTGTTTTGTCCCTATTATGTTGCAATCATGTGGTCTAGGTACAAGAAACCACACCTCATTTCTTTCGAATTGATGCAATTCCTCATGCACAGCATTAACCCCACAATCATCCATGAAAGCCTGATCTACATTCTTAGGTTCGGTCATGGAAATGTAACACACGAAGTTTTCTTATTTCATACCTGCCTTCTAGTTTTCATAGGAGATTCAACATCTCATATAACTAGCTTTCTTGGATGATTCGTTTTGACTCGAGAAAAAGGTTGTAGAGTGCCTTGATCTAGTTTATTTTGGTCACTTGATCACTTGAACAAAATTCTCAAATGTGAACTTGGCACCATTTTCCTGAATTCCTTCAGAGTTAGTTTGAAAAACCTTCACATTTATTATCTCAATAACAATTCTGGTATTAGTATTAAAATATGATAAGCTTTACTGTGATTAGAATATCCAAGAAACTAACCTTTTTTCAGTTTTCATATCAAAATTATTACTTAGACCTTTTTCATTTAGTATAAAGGAATCACTTTTGAAAACCTTTAGACGTGCGATACTAGGTGATCTTCCAACCCATAATTCATATGGTGTTTTCTCAATTCCAGCTGTAATGCTAACTCGATTTATTGTGTAACATGCAATGTTAACTGTTTCAGCCCAAGAGTGTGTTGCCATATTCCTAGCATGAAGCATTGTCCCTATTAACAAGATTCCAGAATGGTAAAACTCTAGCCCATCTCTTTCTCTCATTGAATTTTCCAACTATAAGGCATAAGGCGGTTTTTGGCATTTAAAAATAGCTTTTTTTGGCATCTTTACCTATGAGAAACGACATTTTTGCCAATTGGCCATGTGCCTCTATTTTGACCACCAGGAGTGACTTTTTTGGTAGTTTTCCAGAACTGCCAAAACAGTTTCCTGGTAGAATTTGAATATGTTTGTGGCAATTTATATTTACAAGTAATGGAAAAAAACACCTCTGAGCAAAATCCATTTCTGGCAGTTTATTGACCATGTTCTGGTAGTTATTAAACCCCCAGAATATTAAATTCCTTCTTTAAAAAAAAAATTAATTAATAGTTTTTCAATATTCAAAATTTAATATAAGATTTAATAAATATAAAAAAAATTAATGTATATTAATGATTAATATTTTAAAAAATAAAAATAGTCCAAAGACGGGGGTGAGGTAGACCCCTACCCGTTCATTAAAGAGGAAAGAAAAGGGGTGTTAAACACCTTACAATGCAAATGGATTGTGAAGCTCACCTTCTAAAACATATCTAAGGAAGAATCCTATGAAATAAAATATGGAAAAAAGGCAACTTATATGCCTTTTTGATATGATATAGCTGCCAATTAATCTTGTTTATGACCTTCCTACTATTGCTAGTTTCGTCAAAATAAAACGAAGCACACATAGCCATAAGTTTCGCCGACAACCCCAATCTCCGTGATTGTAATTTCCAGCTTTGGAGCCTACCCTCCAGCTCTAATGAGCGTCCATCTACTCGAAAGACCATGGTATAGTGTGTCCAGACAATCACTGCAATCAGACAACTACTGAAGAGATGCGCTATCATTTCTCCAAATTCTTCAAAATGACACCGGGATGCTAGTTGGAAACCTAGTCGCGATCCTATATCATCTGTCGCAAAGAAATTATTGCTTAGCTTCCACATGAAGATAGACCATGAGAGTGGTATCTTCAAGTGGAAGAAATCATCTCTCGTGTGGTTGCCCAGCTCTTCCTCCTCCAAGGCTAAGATACATTCTGAAACGTTGAAAGGACTAGTTGAAGAAAGGTTCCATTTGTAAAATTCCCAGGTCATTTCTTGGAGCATTCTTTTCCATACGCACGAGCCTTCTTCAACAAGAGCTACTCCTAGTTGAAACCGATACTTCATTTTCAGATAACGAACCCACAGTGAATCTAAATACCGAAACATCCACCATAGTTTGAAGCCGTAAGCTGTGACTATCCTACTGAGTGACCGAACTTCTAGCTCACCTTTGTCATATGGCAAGGTGATATTATTCCATGTACACTGGTACCTATTGCTGCCAAAGTCCGAATGACCCCAGAAAAGTAGGCAAACTGTCATTCCAACTCGCGAATGACTTGCTGTGGAGGATTTGTGATAGCCAGCAAATAGACAAACATCACAGAGAGTACATGCTTGATTAAGATCAACCTTCCCCCTGGAGATAAATACTTCCTCTGCCAACCATTGATGCGAGCCTTAACCTTACCGATCAGAGGTTCATAATACGAGATTTTGGATCTTCCGGGAAATATCGGGCAGCCCAAGAATGTTATCAGCAATTGCTGAACAACACATCATATGATATCTCTCAGCATAATTCTCCTTTGTGGGGTAATATGGGATGATAAGTACATGGAACTCTTGTGGAAATTGATCTTCTGGCCTGAACAGTCTTTATAGAATTCGAGAAACTCTATTAGCTTCGTGAGTCCTCTTTTTAGCCCCCTTGTGAAGATTACTATGTCATCTACAAAACTCAAATGTGAAACAGGAAGACTTATCTGCTCAGTGATCAAATCGCCCATATCCCCATCATACAAAAGCCTATTTCGCCCCCTTGATAGCACTTTCGCGGCTACTATGAATAAGGTAGGAGATAAAGGATCCCTTTGATGAACTCCTCTTGAGGGAAAGAATCTGCATAACTTCCCGTTTATAGTGACGGAGAACTTATTAAATACCAAGCAATTGTGTATGAGATTCAAAAAATGACTGCAAAATCCAAATTTCTTTAGCACCTCCAATAGAAAGGACCACTTCACTCCATTGAAAGCTTTTAACATGTCTAGTTTCAAGATCATATTTCCCCTAACACATTTCTTATTCAACGAATGAATTAAATCACATGCTAACGATTATCAGGTATGTTCCGTCCCTTCACAAAACCCTCTTGATTCGGACAATCCAAAGTAGGAAGTAACCTAGCTAGTCAAAGAGAAATTACCTTTGACGAAAAGTTGCAGAAAATAATGACAAAGCCAAAGATTATTGACCTTAACTTAGGAAGTAATAATATATTCATGGATTTATATGGAAAATAAATTCACTTACGAGAGTTTTAGGAAGCTAAATGAGATTGGTCAACCATTTTGTATTTTCTGACAATTTTGGAACTTGCCAAAAAAAAAAATGTCAGAAAACACTTTATTTTTCCATTGACCTAAACCATCTCTCTCCCTATTGAATCATCCTACTTCCAGCAACATAAGATCACAAAGAAACAGTCCACTTATGACATTCTTAACTATAGTAAAAGATTTCATTTTTTAAAAATGGACGTCTAATGACTTCAATTTTTTTCTAATAAATTAAAATAAAATGTAAATTATTTTTCAATTCAAAAGAAACAAGTTATTATTTTGTTTTTAAGGAACAAGTGATCGTATTCTTAATTATATTAAAAGTACTTCACATGCATGTGCTATATTTGATTTCGAATTGAAAACGGGAAATTACCTAAGAGATTTGCAATTGCTTGATTCCACTAAAATGTGCTAATATTTCAGTATTGTTATTGAATTGATGGTTCCTTTCAGTGGCTACCCAACTCCATGTGAACGAGTAAATTCGATTAGGACTGAATGCCTCTATTTTCAAATTTGGTTATCTGAAATTAACTATCCCTCTTCTTAAAATAAATAAATTTTCAATATAAAATTTTAATAACAATTTCCTTATTTTTTTAATCGAGCCAAAATATGATCTGAAACGGCCCCTCTATTCCCTCCAATCAAAAAAAGAGTTGAAAAAATGATAATAATAAGCCCTTCAACTTGACACAATCATTCTCATTGAGTAAGCAATATAAATCTCAGAAAACAATTGTGTACCTCCTATTTCAGTTCTATTAGTTTGGTGGTAAGATGCAATACTTGAAATCAATGAGTCTTGAGTTTTTGACGGTTGGTTAAGAGACGGGTGAGTGTAAAACGAAATGTATATATATATAAAAAAATGTTAACAAAAAGGAAAGCTTTCAACCATGAAAAGAGTTTACTTGAGTAAGTTGAACTATATCAATGTTCAATACCTTAAAATATAAGACTACCTAACACTTTGTTTTACAAAGAAATAGAATAGATGTTATCTCATCATTCGCATGCTGGCCCCCACACCAAAGGAAAATGAACCATCAGTTCAAGAACTCATCCCTTGGCTGAAAAACAATGGAAATATTTACACATTTTGGTCGATTCAAGATTGAATAGAGTTATTGCCAATCTATTGAAACATATCATGTGAACATGATGTACCATTAAAATAGTAAATTAATTGAATCAATTGTTTTAAAAAAAAAAAACACATTGTATGTTATTGGCTCTTCCTACTTTGGGAGCCTAAGCTGAGCCCACATATGAAATTTAAATCACACTATAAATTCTTCGCATTTACATGAATGAAACCCAAAACACCGAAGAAGATTAAATCCTTTCAAAGTGAAAACATGACCAATCTTGTTTTCTTCCTCGTGCTTCTGCTGCTCCTCGTCTCTGGTGAGTCTTTCATGCTTCTCTTTGATATTTAGAATGATTTTGTATGTCTTTATATGTGTTCAATTTTGTGTTTTTTTGCAGCATTAGTTCATGTTTCCGCATGTGCTGGTAAAGGAGCAGATTGTGGTAATGTTGATTGCTGCCCACCACTTCGGTGCAAATCGGCTATGTTTTGGCACTATGTTTGCGTGTAATCATGTCCCTTAAGATCGGTATCACTAGAAGCTTATATGTTTGAGAAATAAAGATATCCGATCAAGCAAATATGAGGTCTGATTTCGGATATCAAGCAAACATGATGTGTGGTTTCTTTCTCTTATCAATAATAAGAGGTGCACGAGGGTAAAATTAATAATAATAATAGTAATAATAATAAAAGGTGCATCGTGTGCCACTTCAATTCGCTTGGTAACAAACGAAATTATTATCTTCTTTTAATAAGACGCTCTGTTCAGTATTTCATTTTAGATGTACTTGACTTTATTTGATAAGTTTTGATCCTATAAATGGAGCTGTAAATTGGAGTTGATCTGACTACAAATCCAATGGGTCAAAAAGTTTAAAGGGTCAGAACGGGCCAATCCCATTTTTCTAAAGGATCATTAAAGTCCTAATCCAGTCCAATCCCACAAAGGCCAAGAGTCATGCCGGGCCAACCCTTTATATATGTTTTTTATAATTATAAAAATATTTAACATAAAACAATTCAATTTTCACACCACCCTTTTTTTTTTGCAGAAAATAGTAAAGAAAGTGAATGGAAAATTAGACAAAAATGTAGAAAATGATATACAAACCAAATGTAAAAATGAAAAACACAATTTTAGTATTTAATATTCATTATAGTCCAAAAAAAACAAACAAAATAACTAAACAAACCGTTTCAATAATGCTTCTACAATACAGAGATTAAAATAATACCCATCTGCTCTGTACTAGCGAGGATTTTTTCCTTTTGTGGTTGAATCTATAATTATCTAAGTGTATTAAGTACTTATAATATTACTGAATTCCTTGGATAGGTGCAGGCTTTCTATGGGTTTAGCTAACTTGTCTGCAAAAAATTAATAGAGGTGACGAAATCTAGGTTTTGATGGAAAATGCACGAGTAATGGGAGCTTAGTCCAACTGCCATAGCTATGACATCATTACCTTCCACACTTCCAATATACAATTCACTTTGCCAGCAGTGGACTCATAAATCATAAGAATGAATATATTCCATAATTAAACTCAAGATGAAACCTCAAACATATTGAGAAACAATTTCTGAACATATGTATATTCATGAATTGATTTACTGCATCTTGGAAAAAATAAATCTAGGACTAAATCTGATAAGATCAACAATACTCGAATGACCAGCCATTACAAGCTCAGCCATGGCACCACCTGTGGACGGAGCAGGACCATTAAGGATTCCCCAACAAGTATGTCCAGTTGCCACAAAACATGCCTCTAGACCTGGAACCTCTCCAATAACAGGCACCCCATCATCAACAAGAACTCAGATCTGACTAGAAGGCAAGAACTTAGATCTGACTAGAAGGAAACAGAGACGACTGGATCTGATTGTGTGTGTCTGTGTCTCCAAGAAGGCAAAAACTCATGACTGTGTACGTAAGGAAACGTGGTGGGTGGAGTGGTGGTGGTGGTGGTGGGTGGCGGAGAGTAAGAGTCTGAGACTCAAAAATGAAAAATCGTGTAAGACACTAAGAGTCTAGATTGTCTGTAACTGTAAGTGTGTTTGTGTCACCGTCGTTCCGATTCTCCAAGAATGTGAAGGTTATGGTCACATTCAGGCTGAATGTGCAACCTATCTCAAGAAGCATAAAAAGTCTTTTATCACTACATGGAGTGATGGAGAACAAACTGATGAGGATGAGGAAAGAGCTGAACAAACAAATGATTTTGTTGCTTTACACGGTAAATGTGAATTATATGACAATACAGATATGACAGATGGTGACCAAGATGAAGAAACCAAGGTAAGATAATGCTTTCCAGAGTTAATTGACATAGACAGTGACAACGAACTCAGTCCAGATGAAATGCTTGAAGCTTATGAAGAATTGCTCAAACGATGTATCAAACTTAACAAACTAAACAGAGAATTAGAGATTAAGGTAAACACATATGTATCTGAGAAGAAACAGTTTGAGACTAAAATCAATATTTTGATTGAAGATTGTGAAGCAAAGGAGCAGAAGTTCCAAAAACTGTCAAAGGAACATGAAAACGCATTGAAAACCATGAAGATGATGAATGGTGGCACAGGTAAACAGGCTCAAATATTGGCAGAACAGAGACAGTCATATGATCGTCAAGGTTTAGGTTATGACGACAGCCATGATAATTGTCTACGACAAGCTTTCAAAACAGAAACATCTAAGGTGAACAAAACACAATCACAAGGTATTGATATACTAAATTTTTTCACTAAAGATAAGCCAAAGGTGTTCGTTCCTACTTGTCACTACTGTCTACAAAAACAACATATTAGGCCAAATTGTTACAAGATGCTATTTGCCACTAGTTTTGAGATCTCATCAACACGGCTCAAACAGAATTGGATTCACAAACCTAAACAAATTTGGGTTAAGAAAAATAGGCAAAATTGTTTGGCAGGTTTTATGTCCTTAAAAGTAACAGAGTCTGATTTATGGTTCTTTGATATTGGTTGTTCTCGTCACATGACTGATAGAAAGGAACATTTGATTGATTTTCATGAATGTAATCTTGGCCACGTTACTTTTGGTGATGGTAAACAGGGACAAATCTTAGGAAAAGGTACTCTTATGGTAAAAGGAATGCCACAACTTCACAGTGTGTTTTTAGTAGAAGGTCTTCAAGCAAATTTGATTAGCATTAGTCAGTTATGTGATGATGTGCTATTTGTTAAGTTAACTAAAATGCATGTCAGGTTTATGATGAAAATAAGAACTGCATTCTGTCTGGCACTAGATTGTCAAGTAATTGTTATACCACCAATACAACTACACATTGTAACAGTGCTAGTCATAACAATATTGAATTATGGCATGAAAGATTGGGTCATGTAAACT
This sequence comes from Parsonsia alboflavescens, assembly GCA_028571225.1. Lineage (NCBI taxonomy): Eukaryota > Viridiplantae > Streptophyta > Magnoliopsida > Gentianales > Apocynaceae > Parsonsia > Parsonsia alboflavescens. The sequence goes on along the minus strand of JAOXNR010045291.1, from coordinate 1,223 downwards.
TCAAACAACAAACTGAAATCTCTGTTCCAAGTGCTGTAAGGAATCTCTGAATTTGGAACTATTAAAGATGCTATGTGTGATGCTTGTCAACTTGGAAAGCAGAAACATCAAATACACAAAGCAGTCAATTTCATTACTACATCTCGTCCACTTGAGCTTTTACATACGGATCTCATGGGTCCTCTACAAGTTGAAAGTGTGGGGGGTAAGAAATATGTGTGGATGATTTTTCTAGATTTACTTGGGTAGATTGTCTTAGGGAAAAATCAAATTCTTTTGAATCATTCAAACGGTTATCTAAGCGATTAACCACTGAAAAAGCTGATACTTTTGGAAAAATAATTCGCATTAGAAGTGATCATGGAAAAGAATTTGAAAATACAATATTTACCAGTTTCTATGAAGAGCATGGTATTTTGCATGAGTTCTTTGCACCAAAGACACCACAACAAAATGGTGTTGTTAAAAGGAAAAATAGGACTTTACAAGAAATGGCTAGGGTTATGTTGTGTGCTAAAGGAATGCCATCAAAGTATTGGGCTGAAGCTATTAATACTGCATGCTATATCATTAATCGTGTCTATTTTAGAGCATGAACTAAATTGACTTAATATGAAATATGGAAATTAAGAAAACCAAATGTTCGTTACTTTTATGTCTTTGGAAGTAAATTTTGAATGATAGATACAGCCTTAGTAAGTTTGATCCAAGGAGTGATGTTGGTATATTTCCTGGCTATGCAACAAATAGTCAGGCATATAGAGTATTGAATCAACGTACTGGAATAGTATTGGAATCATCTAATGTTGTGTTTAATGAACTTACAGAGTCAGATCCAAAGTCAGAAAACAAGGAAACTGAGGAATCTTGTACTCAACTGACAGAACAGATCCAAGAATTAAAAAATGACAAACAAGAGTTCACCAGTAACTTAGAAACGACCCAACCCCTTGAAACAACTGATAATGAAATTCATTCCGAAACAGAGACACAAACAGGTAAAATGATTAAAAGACAAATGTCATCCAGGATACAAAAAGCACATCCTCTTGAAAAGGTAATTGGAGATTTGGAGGAAGGAACACGCACCAGAGGTAAGGCAAGGGTTAACTACAAAGAGATGATTAGCTCGTTTTGTTATTTATTTACTATAGAACCCAAAAATATTAATGAAGCCTTGAAGGATGATTGTTGGATTAATGCCATGCATGAGGAATTAGAAC
>JAOXNR010045270.1:0-11007 GCA_028571225.1 Parsonsia alboflavescens | reverse complement strand
CCCCCCCCCCCCCCCCCCCCCCCCCCCCCCCCCCCCCCCCCCCCCCCCCCCCCCCCCACAGCACCTCTATAGAATGCAGCATTGAATTTGCTTCTAAATTCTCAGATGAAATAACTGATATAAAGCAGTTACAACGATTTTTAGGAAGTCTTAATTATATTTCTTCCTATTATAAGAATCTTGCAAAAGATATTGCAATTTTATATGCTAGATTAAAAAGGAAATCTAGTCCTTGGACTGACAGTCATATTGCTGCAGTAAAAAAGATTAAACAAAGGGTAAAATATTTACCATGTTTAAAAATTGCTAATCCACTTTTTTATAAGATTGTGGAAACTGATGCCTCAAATATAGGTTATGGAGGAATCCTCAAGCAGAGGAATTCTGTTAATAACCAGGAGGAATTAGTCAGATTTGCTTCTGGCAAGTGGAATAACACTCAATAGAAGCATTCAACAAAAAAGAAAGAAATGTTTTCTATTGTTAAATGCATTAATAAAATGCTAGATGAATTGTTTAATAAAAAATTCTTATTAAGAATTGATTGTAGTGCTGCCAAACAAATCATTGAAAAAGATGTACAAAATCTAGTTGCTAAGCAAATATTTGCTGGCTAGCAAAAGCACAATTATCTGTATTTGATTTTGATATTGAATGCATCAAAGGTGAAAATAATTCCCTTGCTGATTTTTTAATCCGTGAATTTTTATAGGGTATATAACAAAGGATGATAGTCCTCCCAAAAAGAAAACAAAAATGAATCATTATCGAGGACGAGGAGGGCCAGGATCCTAGACATCCTCAACTATCAAAAGTTGTAGAGGTAGAGGGAGAAATTCGACCTCTCAAGATTTTCCATCTAGGAAAATGACAGACCTCAAAGAATATTTGGGGAAGAAGGGTTCTGCTTCAGCATCTGGGGAAAAAACTCCCGAAAAAGGACAGATTTCAATGAAAGATCTGGTAAGTATAGAATTGGCACATATTACCAGTTCTTAAACCGAGAAAATTCTGCCAATAGAATTGGAGGATCTTGGCTAGGTACATGATCCAGAATATATCATGCAGAAATACCTGTATAATAGAGCCTATAAAGGCAGGGAATATAAACCCCGCATATTTTATTCAACCATATTGGAGAGTATCGACTCAGTAGAGATAAAGTATTTTTACCATAATAATAATCCTTTATCTGGGGTTATTGATTATAGTAAATGTACTTTAATCAAGGTCATGAATCTAGTTGATTGGGGAATGGACCCATTGAAAAACAGAATCTTCCATCATAAAATGACATCTACACCTGATGGAAATAGCTATCAGTATAACTATTTTGATTACATGGATGAATGGAAGAACACCTTTTATTATGAAAACCCAAAAAGGAAGCATTCATGATTCTTTCAATTTAGTAAAGAATTCTTTTCTAAAACAAAAATCATATCGTTATGGTTTTACAACTGGTGGAGTAAGTTTGGTCCTGGATTACTTATTACCAGCGGAAATTTAGGATTTATACACATCCTGGATAAAGAATCATCTAGTTCTCAACAAGTCCATGAAGATCATGAATGGACAATGCATAATGTATTATTATGCAGAATTTACAATCTCATGGATATGGAAATGGGGATTTGATACTTCTGAAAATAAACTAGAAATTCAATAATTAGTCAGAACCTTCCATTATAGATGGTGGTTACAATGGTTAGTTGATCGAACTGTTCAAGAAATCAAATCCAAAGTGGATGAATATCTTCAGGACCAGTCCACTACAAGAGCAGGAAATATACTTCCTCACACTAATGATTTGCAAGAGATCAAATCATATTATGAGAAGAAATATCCTTCTCTCTCTCCTGAAGAAATTATGATTAAGTGCATGCACTACATGAAGGAACAATTTTGCAGCACTTTTTCAGGCATGCCTAAATCAACAATGATGTCCATAGCTTCTGATGAAGAATACCTTCCTGATAGCCAACCTCTGGAGGATGAAGAAGACCTGTACAAACAGGTTATGGAAGAAAACTGGGACAAATTGATCCAGTGTACCCAGTCCAAAATTGTGAAAGACAAGGGAAAGAAGAAAGTGACATAAAGCTAACTTTATGTCCATATTCAACTTTTACTCCTGAGAAGATAATCTCTCTTAGTCTGATTTAGACATAGTGGCAAAAATGGTCTGCCACCACATTGTTTCTTTTATTTTGGACCATGTATGTGTGGGTCCCATTTTCCATTTATTTTGGCCACCTGTATCATTTGGCCATTTTCGCTTTAGACTTTTGTGACCACCTTTTGTCTTTTCGGTCACTTCCCTCTTTTTATTTTTTCCCATTTTTGTTGGCCATTTGTTTTGTTTGCTTCCTAGTGGATTCTAACCCTTTGAAGTCCGCATTAGATTAGGTCTTAAGTCCGGTTTTCACGTCCGAATTTTGGTTATTTATAGGTTTAGTCTTCTTTGTTGAGAAGCAGGTCCCTAAAACCATTCTCTCTACTTTCTCGCTCTAGCCTGTATAATATCTTCCAGTTCTTTAATAAATATTTTGTTCGTATAAGTATATTAAATCTTATCTCTTTAAATTTCCTGCATAATTGACTCTTTTTTGGCTATTCATGATATGTTGAAACTCCGAAGGAGCATTTTTTAATCCAAAAGGCATCACGTTCCACTCATAATGACCATTAGGAACAACAAAAGTGGTTCTATATCGATCCTGTTCCTGAATCTGAATCTGCCAATAATCAGATTTCAGATCAAACTTTGAATATATCAAAGCTTTATGTAATTTGTTTAACAAGTCTTGTTTGTTAGGGATAGGGTACCTAATCCATTTTAAAACCTTATTCAACGGTTTATAATTTATAACTAGCCTAGGAACTCCTCGTTCCTTTTCTGCATTTTTATTAACATAAAAAGCAGTACAACTCCAAGGGGAGTGTGAAGTTCTTATTAACTTCTTATCCAAAAGGCTAGCTATTTCCTTTTTGCATAAATCAAGATTTTCTTGATTCATTTGACAAGGTCTAACTTTAGTAGGAATATCCTTTTCACTAAACCAAGTTTCACATGGTAAGGGAACAATATGTTGTTTCCTATTCCAAAATGCATTTGGAAGATCATTACAAATATTTTTGTAAAAATCAATAGCAATATTTGCTATTTTTTCTTTAAATTTTTTAGTAGAGATGGCTTCTCGTATACCCATAATTCGAACTTCTTGATTTAAGAAGTTGAGTTGGGTTTGTTTTAACAAAAGTTCTCGTAATTCAGACAATTATATTGTCTGAGGATTTGTCATAAATTCAAATCGGATGGATTTGGATTGGTACTTAGTTTTTATTCCTGAGCTATCTACTTGGATAGACATAATTTCATGAAGAAAATGTGTGCCTAATAACACTTGTTGTGATAGATTTTTCACAAGTAGAAAAGAAGTAGGTATACATACTTCTTGATTACAAACATGTTCTTGAGACAGTTTGTATTTAATTGGGAGTTTATTTCCACCAGCTGAAGTAAGACTTTGGACAGTTTTCTCAAAATATTGAGTTGGAACTATACCTTCATTAATATAGTGTATATCTACTCCACTATCAACTAAAGCAGTTAGTTCAAAAACTATATGTTTCTGATGAATTAAAATGGTAATTTTAATATACCATTTCTGAGTAACTAGCTGTTGTAACATATTTAGGTACCTAGGGGTATCTTCTTTTTCGGAAGATGTAAAAGGTACTATTCCTTTTTATGTAGAAGCTTCAGAAGTTATGTTCTTCAACTCCACTAGAGACAGCCTATCTTCTATCTCTATGTTTTTGGTCTTTAAATTAGATATTTCTAATTTAAGTTCTTTGATCTCCCTTTTGAGATCTTGGGTTGTAACAGGAGATCCTCTCCTATTTTTTAACTTATCATAGACATCAGTCATCCTATATATAGGCTGAATAGGTTTGATGTTTTCTTCTGATTTTGATGAAGAAATACATTTTTCAATTAATATCCTTTTTATTGAAGGATCATCGACTTGATCAATAAATGTAATCAAGTCTTCTTAAAGATTGAGTAAGAGTAGAAATGGTTCTACTCATTTTAGCAATTTGCTTAAAATAATCAATCTCATTACAGTTGCATATGGCAGCTGAACCAGAATCAGAAGAAGACACATAATCTTCTGGATTATTAGATTCAGAATTAGAGGAATTATTTTCCTCCTTATCACTCAGCAATATTTTGCTAAGTTTAAGTTTGAGTTCCTGATCTTCAATGGCCTCAAGCTTTTTCTTAGTTTTGCAATTATTTGCATAGTGGTCATATTTGCCACATTTAATACAATTTCCTTTAAATTTAGGAAGTGTTGATTTAGATTTCCTATAATATTTAGGAAATGATTTCTCCTTAGGTTTCTTTTTCCACCTCTTCTTTTTGTAAGAAGAATGTTCCTTAGCCTTTTTGGAAGGCTTAGAACGTGTAGGAGCTTGTTGCATATCAAATGCAAACTGATCACAGAATTCACCTAATTGTCTTTTTACGGTGAGTCTATGTTTCTTTAGCTGGTTTCTCAGCTTAAGATCCTGACATAGTGCCAATCCTTCTTGGACACAAACTCCTATGAGTTGGCCATATGTATATGTGGCATATTGGATAGTCACCCCATCATGAGCTATCTTTGAGGCCTTTTTGACCCTTTCAACAAACAAATAAGGTAGTAAATCTATAAATTTGGACTTCCAATATTCATTGCTACTGTCACTTAGATTAGTAACTCGGGCTAAGAATACATCTTTATACCAACGAAAGTCGATCAAAGAATGGCATCTTAGGTTTTGCAAAAGAGTCCTGACTCTTTCACTTTGGTCAAATATTTGACTTGTAAAATGATCTAGAATAGTAGAGATGAGTGTATATACTGCATCCCCTACCTCCTCTTGCATATTTCTATCAGAGGTACCTTCTTCTAATTTGATCCATTTTTTGGCATTGATAATTTCATGCCTTTGTGTAGCTGTGAGAATATTATCCCACCAGTGTTTAAGAGTACCTGAAAATCCACAGGTAATGAGTTCTGCAATGACTTTATCGGATTTTCCTTTAATTTTGCAGACACTAGAATGCATCATCATTAGATATAAAAGATTATGTATGGTAGCATCTCCCATACCATCTAAATTCCATTCATAAATGGAATGGGCTGAATAATCACTCTGTATGTGATTGTCAACCTCATCATAGAGAAGATCAGTCGGTGAAGGCCGAGGATAATAATGATGATCTATTCTTCTCTTATGAGTAGCTCCATATTTGAGCTTATTGACTTCGAGAAAATTATCCTGAAGTTTCATTATCTCTTGATCAGAGGAATTAGAAGCTGATTCTAATTTAGACTCAAACTGTGAAGTAGTAGGAGTATGTTCCTTTTTCTCAACAGGAGGTTTAGTGATTACACTAACCCGAAGATTCTTAAGTTTCTCCTCAAGAATTTGAACAAAAGAATCACTAGGATCACCTAGTTTAAACCCTTTAACCTCAATAGAGGGTTTGATTATGGGTTCTGTTGTAGTTCTTTTAGCCTTATGCTCCTGTACTTGGATTTGTGGGATTTTTATTATATAACCCTCAAGAGATTCAATATGTGAACCTAGATGTTGGAGATACATATTTGTATAATTCAACTGTTTAAAGATATTAGATATATCCTTAACAGTTGTCTCCAAATCAGCTTTTAGCTTGATATAAGCTGAAGCTTCAAATGATACATCCCCTTGTTTTATTATTAAAGGTTCTGAAGGAGGATAAACATACCTTATTAGTCTCCCTTCCTTAGTCTTCCATGATTTAGTTATCATGTCTAACTTTTGTCTTGTTTCTAATACATAAAAAGTGGTAAACCACGGAATAAAATAAAGTATTATATTATACTTTACCAAATGAGCATAATATTTCTCTTTCCACTCATAAATGAATGGCTTATCAAAAGTAGAGAAATACCAATCTCTAAATGGTTTATTGTTGGGCTCATTAAATTCTTCGCTTAGCAAAAGCCTAATTGGGCTCCGTGGAGAAAAGTCCTTCTTCTCCCTGGGTTTAATCCTAAATTTATTTAATTTAGGAAAAGATAAAGAGGTAACCATTTGTTCCTCTATCTGATGGTTTAAATGGATGATATCCATTAAACACGAAAACCCATAACCAATTTACTTGGTATCTCCATATCCGGAGGAGATAGTCTTTTATTAGTCTCATATATTCCATGTGGAATATTTTGAGGGGAAAATTGTATTTCATTCACCCTACTGGTTGAAGAACTAATAATATCAGGAATTCTACCCGACATAGATGCCTTACCTTCTGATATAGAAGGGGAATCAGTAAATCTAGATGGTCCTTGTGAAAAGGATCTAGATCTGGAAATAGAACTAGAAAGTCGAATTCTCTGGGTAGGAGTAAACGATATTTCTACTTCTCCAACATCATGTTGAACTATTTGTTCAACATCCTGGCTGACAATTGGCCTAGGTGGGGCTACTTCCGGAACAACCCAAGTGTCGGGGAAATTAATATCATCCCAATTTAATAGCTTATTTGTAGCCATTTTAGTAGTAGTTAGATTAGTTTCCACTACCACAGTTTTACCCTGTGAATCTATCTGTTTCACACGGGGACTTAGAGTATTCATTACTCTAAAATAGATTCTATAGATTATTGTTATAGTTTCTGACCCTGGTAAAAAATTATAACCATGGGTTTGAACTTTAAGACTTATTGCCTTAAAAATATGTCTATCTGTCAAAGACAGACATAAGTTGGGGTACACATTGAAATATACCGGACCATGACTCAAGCTAGTTTGAGCCACACCCATCAAAGATGGTTTCCAATCCAAGCATCTAGCATCTTGTAGAGTTGCAAGAATTGATGCATTTAAACCCGAAATTGTTAAAGGCTTAAATGCTACTTGGACCAAGCCAATATGGATATAATGATATCCATCACCTTGATATCTATTTATATCATTGGGTGATAACGGTTCTCGGTCGATATTATTATCTTTCATAGTCACTGATTGTTCCATAAATTTTATGGAATACTTAGATCGAAGATCTAAAGAGCCAAATCTATATATTTGGCTAGACGGTACTGTCAGAACAGTCCATCTGTTAAGAGCTTCCAAATCTTGGAAGTCATGTGTCTCAGTGTATTTCACTGAGGTTGAGCCACTGTGAGGTTTGAATAAACCTAACATGAAAAAAGTTATATCTTATTTCTTCTAAATCTTAATTAGATTTTTGAATATCTGTGATAAAATATTTTTCTAAAGTATAACATTAAATCCGTTTTGAAAAACATTTGAAAACATACGAATTACATGGGACTTATAATCGACAAGCTATCAAACAACATGTATACTTTGTGGAATTACAGGGTCTTACTACGGCATTCCTTCATCATCATCGCCTTACTGCCCCCACCATAATGATACACAGATCATTGAGCATGAATGCCCATCACATTTGTAAACAAAGTTTTCAAAACATTTTCAGATATCATGCAAGGGATAAATACTTCATCATAGAAAATCAAAAATTAGAAGATAAAGAAAAAACAAGATATAAACAAGTTTAGCCAATCATGGCTTTGATACCAAAAAAGAGTAAATTATGCAGGAAATTTAAAGAGATAAGATTTAATATACTTACACAAACAAAATATTTATTAAAGAGCTGGAAGATATTATACAGGCTAGAGCGAGAAAGTAGAGAGAATGGTTCTAGGAACCTGCTTCTCAACAAAGAAGACTAAACCTATAAATAACCAAAATCCGGATGTGAAAACCGGACTCAAGACCTAATCTAATGCGGACTTCAAAGGGTTAGAATCCGCTAGGAAGCAAACAAAACAAATGGCTGACAAAAGCGGGCCAAAATAAAAAAAAGGAAGTGACCAAAAAGACAAAAGGTGGTCACAAAAGTCTAAAGCGAAAATAACCAAATGATACAGGTGGCCAAAATAAATGGAAAATGTAACCCACACATACATGGTCCAAAGTAAAAGAAATAATGTGGTGGCAGACCATTTTTGCCACTATGTCTAAATTAGACTAAGAGAAATTATCTTCTCAGGAGTGAAAGCTGAATATGGACATAAAGTTAGCTTTATGTCACTTTCTTCTTTCCCTTGTCTTTCACAATTTTGGACTGGGTACACTGGATCAATTCGTCCCAGTTTTCTTCCATAACCTGTTTGTACAAGTCTTCTTCATCCTCCAGGGGTTGGCTATTTGGAAGATATTCTTCATTAGAAGCTAAGGACATCCTTGTTGATTTAGGCATGCCTAAAAAAGTGCTGAAAAAGTGTTCCTTCATGTGCATGCACTTAATCATAATTTCTTCAAGAGAGAGAGAGAAGGATATTTCTTCTCATAATATGATTTGATCTCTTACAAATCATTAGTGTGAGGAAGTATTTTTCCTACTCCTGTAGTGGACTGGCACTGAAGATATTCATCCACTTTGGCCTTGATTTCTTGAACAGTTCGATCAACTAACCATTGTAACCACCATCTATAATGGAAGGTTCTGACTAAGTAGGGAATTTCCAATTTATTTTCAGAAACATCAAGTCCCCACTTCCATATCCATGGAATTGTAAATTCTGCATAATGCTACATTATGCATTGTCCATTCATGATCTTCATGGACTTGTTGAGAACTGGATGATTCTCTATCCAGGATGTGTATAAATCCTGAATTTCTGTTATTAATAAGTCTAATCCAGGACCAAACTTACTCCACCAGTTGTAAAACTATAATGGTATGGTTTTTGTTTTAGTAAAGAATTCTTTACTAAATTGAAAGAACAATGAATGCTTCCTTTTTGGATTTTCATAATAGAAGGTATTCTTCCATTCATCCATGTAATCAAAATAGTTAAACTGATAGCTATTTCCATCAGGTGTAGATGCCATTTTATGATGGACGATTCTGTTTTTGAATGGGTCCATTCCCAAATCAACAAGGTTCCTAGAACCGTTCTTTCTACTTTCTCGCTCTAGCTTGTATGATATCTTCCAACTCTTTAATAAATATTTTGTTTGTGTAAGTATATTAAATCTTATCTCTTTAAATTTCCTGCATAAGTGAAGATCAAATTGACTATTATTTAAAGGAAATTACATAAGGGTCGACAATTAAAATTTAACCTTATCAACTTATAAATGATAACCTAATTAACAATTAGGGTTTTCTTTATCACTCAAAGGCAAGGAATTAAACGAGCCTAAGAAATTAATCTAGTTAGATGTGGAATTTGTTATTACTAAACATTCCAAACCCTAAATCCAATTAAGCATTCCAAAATATTCCAAAGGCCTATGATATTTCAATTTATCAAATCAACATTAATTAACTGCACCACCTAACCCTAAGTGAAAAGCAAAGATCACATTCAAAATTATTTTGATGAAATTCCGTTCACATCATGATACAAAATTTACATTTTTAGTTATAAATTTACATTTTTAAATATTCCGTCAAGATCAATCGAGCTTCTACACTCTAAAATTTACAGTTCCAATTTTTTTTTAAAAACAAATGATACAATGGAAAAAAAAAGAATTAAATATACTTAATGTAAAAAATCACATTTTAGCATAAAGATTTAAAATATTTATACATATGAGATTAAAATCACATTTTAGCTTTAAAAATCATAATATTTATACATTTAAGATTAAAAAAATAATAAGAAAAACACACAAAAAGAAAAAAACAGTACAATTATTCTGACATTAAAAAAATTCATATTTTACCATACACATTTATATTATTTATATATAAGTAAAAAATCACATTATAATATTTATACCTTAAAAAAAGTAGAAAAACAGATAAAACGAAAAAACAATGCAATTACACTAACATAAAAAAAAAAAAAACACAAACATATTTTAGCATTATAATATTTATACATATGAGGTTAAAATCACATTTTAGATTTAAAAATAAGAATATATTTATACGTTTAAGATAAAAAAAAAAAAAACAGATAAACAGGGAAAAAAAAAAAAACAATTTTACTAATGGCCTAGAAATTCATATTTTAGCTAGGCCCATTATTCCAATCATACCTTCACTTCTAAAATTGAAAAAAACATAAAAAGAAAAAATAACATGCAAGTTTTACTGTCAAAAAAAAGGGTATAAAAAACCATAATATCTACACGTCTAAAATTTAGACAAAAGACTACAATACAGAGGGGGAAAAAAACAGTAATAATTATACTAACGTTAAAAAAAAATATCACATTATAGCTTAAAACAAGAATATTATAATACAAAATTTCTATCAAAATTTCAATTAAAAAAAGCAGTCACACTAAATCATCATGCACGTAATAGTGAAAAATCTATACTTGTTTAGAAGACAAATTTCAGAGACAAATGCCCAACCTAAAGATCTGCAAAATGAAAAATATCATGTGTTATTTTTGTAACAAACCCACTCTACAATTTTTCCACCAGACCTTACCCATTGGCTGTTGTCCCAATCTATCCCACACTTCAAGACCAACCTATCCCAGTACTAGTCCTTTTTGACACAGGTGCTATTTCCTCAATCCTTAACCCAGATATTCTATCCCCATCCTTATGGGAACCAACCCAACAACTTTTCCGTGCTGCAAATGGAGAAGACTTCCTCATTGACAAAATCAGTAAACCAATCCATCTCCAAATATTCCCACACCTCACCATTGTCCATCAATTCTATGGTTCTAACCTTCCCGGAAAAGATCTTGTAATCGGTTTTGATATCATCCACCAGATACCAAACCTTTCCTTCACCCCCCAAGGTCTAACCCACCGAGGTCATGTACTCCCGTGGAATACTGTGGCAAAAAACTTTTTCACTTTCACAGACATATTTGCACAAATTCATTCACAGCTTATTTTAAAATCATGTGCATCTTCCCATACTGAGTTTTTACAAAAATGTCCATCACCACT
>JAOXNR010045259.1:0-18950 GCA_028571225.1 Parsonsia alboflavescens | reverse complement strand
AAATTTAGTTTAGGCTGCAAAAGCATAAACAGTAACTAAGTAGATAATTGAAAGGGGATTCAGTTTTAGCAACATCAGCATCTTCTTGGCAACATCAGCATCTTCTTTGTATAAGATCAATCAGGTTATTTTGCAATCCAATTGTCCAAACCCAGCACCTAAAGAATATAATAAAAACTAAAGAAAATGAAGATGAACTACAAAGAAAGATAACAAAAAAAGACGGGAGGAAAATATCAAATGGGAATTCTAGAGCTCAGAAACCCTTCTTCTAAAAATCTCAAATTTTCAAAGGATTAGAAAAATTGATTGCTCACCTTTCAACTGGAAAAATCCCAACTTTTATCCAAGAGAAGCTAAACCCCTGAATCAATGACACCTGCAATCGTACAACAAAACCAGAATCAAGGGCAAAAGAAGAAAGAAATGAAAGAAACTCTACTGTAATCTTGAGTTGAAAATTTAGAGGGCAATTAGAAACCTTCTACTTGGGTTTACATTTGTCCAAGATGTCTTCACTGATGTAGTTTTCCCACAATAGCATCGGCCGTTGACTTCCTCTACCATGGCTGAGTGCAAGTTCAAGAATGGAAGAAGTAGAACCAAAATAATGCCACACATTTTGGAAGAAAGGTGGTTGACTACTTGGTGGAAAAAACCTGAAAGGAATGTTTCGAGGTTTACAGGAAGAAATCTGCTCAGATTTGGGTGTGGAGTGAATTGGGATTTTATCCAGCTGTTGGGTAATTAAATTAACCCATAGTGAATGGGTTAAATGGGTTTAATCAAAACCAGATCCTACTAACCCGTTTGTGGTGTTGACTTGTTGGAAAAAAACCTGAAAAGACCATTTTGCCCATCATGTGCACTACACATGTCGAACTCCGCCATGTGGGTAGTCGGAAATAAATGATTTGAATCATTTTGGCTACCGGTAAAAACGTATGGATTCATTATGGCAGAAAAAAAACTTAAGGGAGCGAACCATTTTTTGATCTAAAATTATGGGACCAGATCGGCTAAAAGCCCATAAAAAAAAGAGGTAACTCAAGTGACCTTTGGGAATGGAGGGATTTGCAAAAAGAAAGTATTACCAAGAAAGCAAACAGTAGGGAAACCATTGTTTGGCGGTTTCTTTTGCAGTTTGGCTGCTTCACTGTTCGTTGGCAACACCATAGGTAACCACCATCTCCACGGTATGAACACATAGCAGTGGCTTCTTTAATGGCGTCTGCCTTTTCCCCTAACCTCTACCCGCTTTACTACCATCCCAGAACCTTGTTCCAAGTAAGTTTAAATTTCTGCTTCTGCAGTGTGCTGCTTCCTTAATGGGTTTAATCTCTTTGCCATTTTCAAATCTCTTTATCTGACACAAAATTGAATTGAATTCTCTGCATAACTGTGCCGTTTAAGGGTGCATTAGATTCCGAGTTGTGGTTTGTTATGAATAATTGTATTTTGCTTCAGGGAGACAATTTCACACATTCACCATATGCTTGGTTTAATGCGGGAGAGAATATATGAATGGCATTTGGATTTCACTTTTTTTAGATAGTGCTTTGGTTGGGTGGTAATGTGTCGCGTTTGTGACTATGAGTGCTTGTGCATATCTTAGTTTTTAGTGTTTTGATGTTTAGAAGATTCTTGAAACTTCTGACATTCATGTTTAATGGTGTTTGATAGAACTCCTACCTGTCAGAAAAATCTTTGATGTGCCCATTACGACTGTCTCCTATCAATCACTAGGTTTCTCACACAGGCAAAACGTTCTCTATTAATTCTTTTACAGTTCCTCTTTTCAGAACACTAGATTGTAGTTTGGCTCTAGGTTCAGCAGTAGGACCTGATTCTGACAATGTGCTTTCTGATCTGGTGAATTGAATTAGTTTCGCATTAAGTTTTTCTCTCATGTATTCTTGTAAAGTTAATTACTTTGCCCCAAATTCTAATGCAAGTAAGCAGTTTGCTATTGGACATTGTAGAAAAGGTAGGAGTAATATGTGCATAGGTCTACTTTATATGTTGAATATGGTGCAGGATAGTGATGTCGATGGGAGAGGGAAGCAGGCAAAAGGTGCTATCTTGGCTTGAATAAGTATAAAAACTGATTTTTATTGACTACTGATAATGAATGCGCTATTCATAAAACAATAGCAGGCAGCTCAAATAATATTTCTGCCCTTTAAGATAGGAGAAGAATAAGGGAATCGTCATTAAACTACTAAAATCCAGAATGAATATTGCAATAACTGCCAAAAAGAAGATTGCCTTAGGCTGCTTTCTGTATTTTTGAATCAATAAGATAGCACGACTTTAAGTTGGATGGGGTAGGCATTAAAATAACATGCTCATTATGTGTTGCATGGAACCTTTTTCTGGATCTTCTAATTGGAATCTGTCCTTAACTAATTACACATGACCAGTGATCTATAATGTTTACTACTGTTTATATTTGCCTGCTGTAGGGAGCTCCTGTACACAGATTAACTGGCAGAAGGCTTCAGAATCGAATTACTAGGACTAAAGGTTATTATAGTTTCATATTTTTAATTAATGAACCACTAAGCATTGGGAGTTATATCACTGTTAATTATGTTTCTGGCTCTGGCCTCCATTGGTTGTGATTGAATGTTTGTACTGAAAGGTTTCTGATCTAGTTTTCTGTGAACTGAAACTAAGGAAGTTTACTTCCACACCTGAAAAGACAAGGAAGAGTTATTTTTAACTTCACAGACTCATCTCTTAAATTTTTTCTATTGGTTTGAAAGAGTTACCCCATCCTGCTAAGTGTGACTGTTAGCTAATTTGTCGAAGTATATAAAAGTTAGTTTGTCAACCTACGAGCAATTAGTTTTCTTAATAAATGCAAAGATGTCAGCTTAAGTTCATGATTTATGAGATAGTATACATAAAAAGTACAGAGCTAAAAGTCAAAGTGGGACATTCAATCCGGATGGAGGGAGTATTATGTTTCTCCCTGATCATTTCATTGAAAATTCTTAGAGGGAAAACCGTAGAACCATTTTGCATTTCCTAAGTTTGTTTATTATTAATGATGCTACCAATTTGATCCTAGAGTTGGAAGCATTATGTCTCCATTTAGTTAGTTCTTTTTTCCCCTTTTTTGGGCATGAAAAGTTTTGAATGGATTGAGATTTGCTCATTCCTTTATAATCCAACTTTCTAATAACTAAATTGGTAAGGCAAGTTAGAAGAGTGAGTTAAGCTGTTTTTAGTTCTTTCATGCCATCTTGTTTGGAGCTTATTTACAATAGTAGGGAAGCTAAGTGAATAAGTATTAAATAGGCTTAACTATTGGCATAGCATACACATGTGTGTCTATAAAGCCATGTTTTGATAGGCAGTGATTTGTTACTTTCAGCATCTTCTATTACCAATAAAAAATTGATACCTCTAAACCTGATGAAAAATTGCCTTCTGATATATCCACCAGAAAATCTAGTTGAAGTTCATGAAGCATAATGTATTTAGATATATATCTTCCCTGTGTTCCATGAACAGATAAGTAGAATATGCAATGAAATGTCATTCAAGCTTGTTTCTGTATATTGCCAAGTTCACATTTCAGATATTTGAAGTGGTTGATTGAACTAAGGTGGTATTCCATTCCATTTATAATTTTCACATAGTGCAAGTTAAAAATACTTTCCGTCCATTTGACAAATATGACAGGTTCTACATCAGAAGCACTATAAAACAAATGAAACTTACTAAACCAAGACTCTGAGAGAGAGGAGGAAAGCCAAAAACCAAATCATAATAATAAAAAGAAAAGACTACTTCCTGCCTGCCACCTCTCACTGCCAAATGTCTCCAGGAAAAGGGAAGGTGAAAATATACGAGAAAAACAAATACAGTGGATAACCGGGCCAAATGAAAGTAATCTCTTTCTCAGGAAAAATACAAGCACAGTTTTTTGACCAGATTTTACTTGTCTCCTGGATATTTATGCTAGAGCAATTCTTGAAGTTGAATGTAAGTTATCGTTGTCTGACCTTTTCTAAATTCCCTTTTTTTTTCCCCTTTTTGCAGAGATCAAACTTAATTGGTCAGTCGGCTTAAATGGACGTATCTTTGCAGTAAATAGAAGCTATTTCATTATGACACACTCAAGAAATCTTGATTGTCTACCCTATTCAAATCATGTTGACGTATCTTCTAGTTCATATGTTGTTATTTCTGGTTTCTGGGTGGGACCAGATACTGATGATGGATGGGGCTTTGTAGAAGCACTTGTGAATCATATATGATCCTTTTTTCCTATCTTAATTTTAGGTGGTCCTCCTTTTCATGATTTATATTATTATATTTTAGATTGAATGCAATTACTTCTCATGTTGGGGTTGAATCGGTGGTAAATTAGTGTAATCTTTGATGGATCTTTCTTCATATGTAAAGTGTTGCCTGGCATCATTTTACCATCCTCTCTTTTGTTGTTACTTCTTTTTTTTTTTTTAATCTAAATGTAAATGTGTGTTAGGTATATATCAAATGTACAAAATACTCAGGCATACCTGATGGGCCTCTATACAATGGATATCTAAAACTAACTGCCATATCAAAATTGATTAAAATATGAGGATACAAGACATAAAGCACCTTGTATACATGTATTTTGATTCGAAAGCAGGTAGATGCAACATTGGCCTTACAGCCCTTAAAAATCGAGTAGTTCCTAACCTTTCATACGAAATAGAACGTGGCCATAAGAGTTAACTGTTTAAGTTTCGGTCTCCAAGTCGTACCTCTAGCCTCATTCTTGATGCACTTGATGCTCGAAGCTAAGGTAGATGTGCTCCTAGTTACTGTCATCCACGTCCGTATGCTGTCCCACAGCCCGAGTGAAAGGGCAAGCAAAAAATAGGCGCATGTGTGACTCATCCTCTCCATCACTTAGTCGGCATGTAAAGGCTTACTGTAAACGGAAGTAAGCTTACCATGGATTGCAAGCCAAGTGATGAAGGAAAATTTAGGGAATCCATCCTTTCCATACGAACGAGCTCCATAATACCTAACTCTTATGAGGTCGGAAGTAGTCATATACCATCTTTGTGTTGATCTTGGTGCCTATCACAAAGCCATGAAGCTGAGATGTGGCTAAGTTCGGGGACCCCTCCTTTGCCAAGATCATATCTCGAATTTCCAAGAGTTGCTTCCATAATGCTGATTCATCCTTCTTCTTCCCAACTTCCCAATAGATGCTTGCTGAAAATAGTGTTGATGCAAGCATTTGATCCATAAAGTATCCTTCTTGGAATGCACATTCCACATTGTTTTAGCCAACGAGGAATGGTTCCAAGTCTTCGTCCCTAACACAAGACCCCTTCCTCCTTTGGAAAGCTTAAGTCCTTCCAAGCCACCAATGCTCTTCCATTTTGCCATAGGAAACTCTTACAACGTGCCACTACACTATCCATAACCGTGCACAACATTGGGAGAATGCTTAGCCAAAAGCATGTAGTACCTTGAAGCACACTCTACACAAGTTCCATCTTCCACACATAAGATAGCTTAATGCCTTTCCATGCATTTAAGTGATTTGTTATCTTGTCTAAAAAGTCTTTGTAGTGAGCCATCTTTAATCTTGTTGGAACCAACGGAATTCCCAATTATCTACAAGGCATGATGATGATGGAAAACCTAGTTTACTCCATGATTTCTTCCAACTCATCTGGGGAATGCCTGCTGCAAAGATGTTAGATTTTAGCAGATTAGCCATTTGCCCGGACACCTTCCCAAACTCCCTCAAACAATTGACCACCAGTTTGACTGAAACAACATCTCCCCAAGCAAACAACAGTAAATCATTAGCATAGGCAAAGTGAGAGATCTTGAAGTGCCCACACTTAGGATGAAAATTGAAATATGGAGTAGAAGTACTCATTTTCAAGGATTGAGACAAATATTCCAAGCAAATGCTAAAAAGATAAGGGGAGAGGGGGTCACCATGGTGGAGGCCCCGTTTACCATTGAAAAAGCCATAGAGCGAGTCATTTACTTGCATCGAAAAGAGGTAGTGGTCACACATTCCATTAGCCATTCAACAAATTCCCCGGGGAATCCCAAACCATTGAGGGCCAGAAGTAAGAATTTCCAAGAAACAGTATCCTAAGCTTTCTTCAAGTCAATCTTGAGAGTGCACCTAGGAGATACCTGCTTGCTATTGTATTGAAGGACAAGCTCCTGTGCTAGATAGACATTTTCCAAGAGGCTTCTACCCGTGACAAAACTGGCGTGACACTAATCCACCCAATCCACCAAGAGGGGAGAAAGTTGATTAGATAGGATGGTGGAGATGATCTTGTAAACCACATTACAACAAGATATAGGCCTATATTCACCAAGACTATACCAATGGGGCAGTCTAGCTGATAACCTAGGGGATGCGCTGGAGCATTCTTGCACCAGAGTGCCAGCGGGTGCCCCTGCCGATACTCCTGCCCGTGCAGCAGATACCCCAACTGATACCCCTACTTGTGTAGACGATACATCAACCGATACCCTAGGCACGCCAACTGATACCTCAGCATCCCTTGATGTTGCCCTGCACCGCCTAGGTTGCCTTGCCGCTGATCTGCCCCGGTCATCCCTGCCAGCCTACCTTGCACCAAGGTTAGCTTGTGGGTGCACTGCACCACCGGTGCCACCTTCAGCCTTCTCCTCCCCATCCTTTGCATCATCCTCCTCCTTCTTGTCATGACTTTGTTCCCTAGTAGGGCATTGCTCATTGGCATGGCTAAAGTAATTGCATACCCTACAAAACTTAGGCACAAATTCATATACAACCCGTTGAGAGAACACATCCCCGATATAAGGATTCCGGATTTGTATTTCCTTCTTATATGCTTCGGAGAGGTCAACCTATACGAGTAAGCGGGCATATTCTTTCCTTTCCAAATTCTAGGTGACTTGATCCATAGTGATAGGCTTCCTAATTTTGGACCCAATGATGAGCAAAGCACTTTCCTTCCAAAATTGGCCATTCAATCCCGGGAAATTCAGTCAAATTGGCACCTTACTTAATTCCCTAGCATTGAAGTCAAAGTAAGTTGGCATGTCTTTCAAGAGGAGGGGTCTTCCAAAGATGGAGTGATCTCTTGTGTTGCATGGAATGTTAGAACCGGAATGTTATCTTTATGGAAACCGGGTAAGCCATAGAGCATCCACATAAGACAGTTGAAAATTGTCATGATATATGAATCTAGACTGAATTCTTAAATTGACTTTGCCTCCACATCTTATAGATGGTCAAACTGCATACATTAAAATAGCGAACAAAATATTATTTGGACATGATATTTCAATCTAGTTATTATAACCAAAAAGAAAAAATAAAAGAAAAATGGAAAGACATAATTACAATGGGTAGCCAAATAGACCGCCCATAATGATATTCCTAATGATACCAAAGATGAATCTTGCATCCAACATCTTTGGATCCGATTCAATGACAGTGACCATATACAAAAACAAAAAGAAATTAAGAATACTATAAGAGAAGAGAAACCATTGATGAATGAATGCCAACATGTTGTCCTTTTTATAAGGTAGACAATCCTTTTCTAATTCAACACTATTCCTAGTCCATGTAGCAATTTTCGTGTCAGTGCATAAGTGTCACTCCTTCTCATAGTTCGTGATTCTTGAACCATGTTTGACTATTACCTGAAAATCCTTTTCATGTGGAATTTTTATGCAATTTTCAAGTCACTCTGTATACAAGAAGACATGCTCCAATCCTTTTCTAAAATCAAAGAGAGCAACGTTTGTTAATCGAATGATACTATAACTTACAATTTTATTTATTATGAAAAAAGTATTATGCTTACTCTTTTGCGCTTATTGGGGTAAGTTGAGAAGAAAGCCACATAGATAAGCTCCAATGCCAAACCAACTGCATTAATGGTTTCCACCAAAATGCTATCTTTATGCATACTGGGTAAGCCATAGAGCATCCACATAAAACAGTTAAAAATTGTCATGATATATAGATCCGGACTGAATTCTTGAATTGACTTTGCCTTCCATATCTTATAGATGGTCAAGCTGCATATATTAAAATACCAAACAAAATATTATTTGGACATCATATTTTAAACTAGTTATTATAAATAAAAAAATAAAAAAAGGCAAAATAAAAGAAAAAGGGAAAGATATAATTACAATGGGCAACCAAATAGAAAGCCCGTAATGACATTCCCAATGATATCAACGATGAATCTTGCTGGTTCTGGTTCAAAGACATTACCACATACAAAAACTAAAAGAAAATAAGAGTGCTGTAAGAGAAGAGAAGAGAAATGATTGATGAGTGAATGCCAAGATGTTGTCCTTTTTATAAGGTAAACAATCCTTTATTAATTCAACACTAATCATAATCCATGTTGCAATTTTCGTGTCAATGCATAAGTGTCACTCCTTCTCATGGTTCGTAATTCTTCAATAATACATGCTTGAATATTATCTCAGAATCCTTTTCATGTGCAATTTTTATGTAATTTTCAAGTCACTTTGTTTCTCATGTGCAATTTTCGTGGCATAACGTCCCATGTGCAATTTTTGTGTCACTCCTTCCCAAAACAGTAGAAGCATTGGATTCTTCCGTCATCTACATTGACATTTTTTCATATAAATACATTGATAATGTAGAGGAACAAAAGAAATAGATTGTAGGAATAAGGTCTCACAATATCATATTTTGAGTGGAAATCTGAAATGAGCAAAAATAGTAGATTATACATAGATACATTCACAAATTTAGATAGACTTTTTCTAGCTGTCAGGCGATTGGTGAACGCGACTCAAGCATGATTCTAAAGAAATTATTTTTATTAGTCTAGCTATCAAGTGATTGGTGAACACAACTCAAGCATGATTCTAAAGAAATTATTTTTATAATAAATGAGGTTACATTTATCTAGAAATGTAATTTGATCATTATCATTTTTATATAATAAACTCCTACATTATTGACAATATTTCTAGACAAAAGAAAAAAAAATCCATATAAATAGATAAGGAAGTTATATTCCCTAAAATTATTATTTAATAATTATGAATATTCAAGAATGATGAACCATGACACAAAAATTCCACATGGGAGGGAAGGAGTGGCTCGAAGTTATATTCCCTGAAATTATTATTTAATAATTATGAATATTCAAGAATGATGAACCACAACACAAAAATTGCATATGGGAGGGAAGGAGTGGCTCGAAATTGCATGTGGGAAGGATGTTGCATCTTAATAAATGAAAAGAATGTATTCCAAATAATAATAATAATAACTATTGAATAATAATATTTTAAAATCCTTATATGTTTCTTTTTATTACTTACCACCATAAATCAAATTTGAGGAGTGCATACGTTAACCAGATATCAGAGTTGCTCAAATTAAAAATAGTTAACCAAAATGGCATGAATTCCATGCTCTCTGTGGTCAACACTTTTTTCTGTCAAACAATTTCAATTTAAGGGAATTAATAATTCATTACATTATCAAAATTACACTAATAAAATATTATATTAAAATAAAAATTTACATGCACTTACCACGACGATTGGGGATGAACAGTACATAGCAATGTTTAAAATTATGCAAAGGATTCCAATAAAACGAGACCTGACCCTTCTCTATAGAAGACCTTAAAAATTATTGAAAGTACAATAGCTAATGCAATTGCTTACAAGGAGAGAGTAGTAGCTCAAGCAAAGCGAAAGGAATTCCTTTTATATTTTTATACCTACTATTGGAATCGAAACTCAAGCTAACCAGTAGTTCCTCCGGGAACCTAGTCGCTTTAGCGAAGCTTATGGTTTGATAGCTCAGCTTTCTGGATTTTAAACTTATGTATTGGACGACGTAGGGAAACCTCTTGCTTGGTTTTGTTAGCCTCTTTTTCGACGAGATGTTGGGAATTCTTTAATAGCTAATGCAATTGCTGCACCAGGAAGACATGCTCCAATCCTTTTATGAAATCAAAGAGAGAATCGTTTGTTAATCGAATGATACTATAACTTACAATTTTATTTATTATGGAAAAAAGTATTATGCTTACTCTTTTGCTCTTATCGGGGTAAGTCAAGAAGAAAGCCACCTATATAAGCTCCAATATCAAACCAACTGTATTGATGGTTAGCATCAAAATGTTATTTTTATGAATATTGGGTAAGCCATAGAGCATCCACATAAGACAGTTGAAAATTGTCATGACATATGGATCTGGATTGAATTCTTGAACTAACTTTGCCTTCCATAGCTGCATATATTAAAATATCAGACAAAATATTATTTGTACATCATATTTCAAACTAGTTATTATAACGAGAAAAGAAAAGAAAAGAAAACGGGAAAGATACAATTACAATGTACAGCCAAAAAGACCTTCCGTAATGACATTCCCAATGATATCCACGAGGAATCTTGCATCCAACATCTTTGGTTCTAATTCACACTAAAAGAAATTAAGAAAGATGTAAGAGAACAAAAGAGAAGAGAAACGATTGATGAATGAATGCCAAGATGTTGTAATTTTATAAGGTTGGCAATCCTTTCCAAATTCAACACTAGTCCTGGTTCGTGTCACAATTTTCGTGTTATTGCATGTCAATCCTTCTAATAGTTCGTGATTCTTCAATAATACATGCTTCAATATTATCTCAAAATCCTTTTCATATGCAATTTTTAACTCACTTTGTTTCTCATGTGCAATTTTCTTGGCATAACTTCCCATGTGCAATTTTTGTGTCACTCCTTCCCATGATTCGTGATTCTTAAATAATTTCCACGTGCAAATTTGAATATTACCTCCAAATACTTTCCAAATCTATTCCTTACAACAATTTATTTGTTATAGTTTTTGATTCTTGGAATTTGTTCACTCTGCATTTGAATGTTGTCAAATTGTATAAATGTTACATTCTTTTGAAATAATTTTTTCCTTGCTTTTAAGGGCACAAAATCTATCAAATTTTACTATTTGTGTGTGGAACTTTACTTAATGTTTGGTTTGATAGGTATTATTCAATTTTTTGATGTTTACTATGTTGGCGAAATGGGAGATATCAATACATATAGAGTTGAAGTTGTTTCTTGAGGTAAACACAGTTGGGGTAAAAAAATATCACTTCATTTATGTCCTCCTTTTGGTAGTCAAATTACCTCTTTTTCGATCTATTATGGTGCATAAATTCAACGTTTTCTTACAATACTTATGGGAGATGAGACTCAAAAAGTACAAAAACATGAGAAGATGAATGGATTTACAAATGGAATAAAAAAAATATGATTTTGTTACATCAAAATATCCTCTATTTAGTTTAATTATCCTTCAAACTATCCTTAATAAACAGTAACAGAAGTAAAACAACAAAAAAACAAGGAGAAATTTTGTAAAGGGCCAACAAGGATAAATATAAGACATATCTCCATTGCAGAATTTAACGTTTTAGCAAGTAGAGACATCAATCAAATATAAGAAGGAATAGTCATTGATTGAATTCCTATTTTTGAAATCCCACACTACCAAAAAAATTATTTGTAGTTATATAATGAAATTTCTTAGACAGCATCTTTAGTCCACGAAAAAATTTCGTAGCTAGTTTTGTTGCGTGAAAAGTATTGCTAAAAGTATTTGTTTACGAAATTGAAATGTGGTAGCCAATAATATCTTTTTAAGTTGAGATTTCTTTTTATTTCTCTGTAAGATTTTTTTTTTTTGTTATTTTTCGTATTATTATGAAAGGTACTATATTTGGAATATTATGTATTTATTTTGATGATTGTATAATGTATGAATGCATGATATTATATATTATAAGCAAGTTTTTATAACCCACCGAACAAGATATCCAGTACAAGTTCTTGCATTGAATAGTTTGAACGCAAAGAGGGACAAACAATAGAAAGTGAATCTAGAGTGAATAAGAGAATCTAAAGGTGAACTTGTAGAATCTATAATTGGTATAAGAATGGACTTGAAGTGATAGAATCCGCACTAGGTACAAAATGACAGGTGGTACAAAATGATTGGTGAAGGTTGTGAAGATACAACCAATGAAGGAATAGGAGTTGAAAATTGAACACTAGTACAAGAATCAATAGAAGAAACATTAAAATCATTTTGACATCAACATCAACATCAACATCGACATTTTTTCAGATGAATACGTTGATGATGCAGAGGAACAAAAGAAATAGATTGTTGGAATATGGTCTCACAATGTCATATTTTGAATCGAAATCTGAAATGTGCAAAAAGATTAGATAATACATAGATACATACACAAATTTAGAGAGGTTTTTTCCAGTTCTCAGGTGATCGGTGAACACAGCTCAAGCATGATTCTAAAGAAGTTATTTTTGTAATAAATGAGGTTATATTTATCTAGAAATGTAATTTGATCATTATCATTTTAATAGAATGAACTTCTATATTATTGATAATATTTCCAGGCAAATATAAATATATATATATATATATATATATATATATATTAATATCCATATAAATAGATAAGGAGATTATATTCCCTAAAATTATTATTTAATCATTGTGAATATTCAAGAATCATGAACCATGATACAAAAATTGCACATGGGAAGGAATTATATGAAAATTGCATATGGGAAGGAAGGAGTGGCTCGAAAATTGCATAGAAATTGCACGTGTGAAGGATGCCGCGTCTTAATAAATAAAAAGAATGTATTCCAAATAATAATAATAATAACTATTGAATAATAAAATTTTAAAATCCTTCTATGCTTTTTCTTATTACTTACCACCATACAGAGATCAAATTTGAGCAGTGTATATGTTAACTAGATACCACCGTTGCCCAAGTTAAAAATAGCTAATCAGAATGGCATGAATGCTCTTTGTGATCAAGACTTTTTTCTGTCAAATAATTTCAATTTATTGGAATAAATAGTTCATTACATTATGAAAATTACACTAAAAAAAAATTATATATTAAAATATAAATTTACATGCACTTACCACAACGGTTAGGGGTGAGCAGTACATCGAAATGTTAAAAATTATGCAAAGGATTCCAATGAACAAGAGCTAGCACCTTCTCCATGGAAGACCTTAAAAACTAATGAAAGTACAATAGCTAATGCAATTGCTTTCACAGAGAAGACATACTCCAATCCTTTTCTGAAATCAAAGAGAGCAATATTTGTTAATCAAATGATGCTATAACTTACAATTTTATTTATTATGAAAAAAGTATTATGCCTACTTTTTTGCGTTTATCCGCCAAAGTCAAGAAGAAAGCCATATATATAAGTTCCAATGCCAAACCAACTGCATTGATGGTTAGCACTAGAATGTTATCTTCATGGATACGAGGTAAGACAAAAAGCATCCAGCCGTTGAAAATTGTCATGATATATGGATACTAAATGAAATATTGAACTGATTTTGTATCTCATATATTTTCAAGCTGCATATATTAAAATATCAAACAAAATATTATTTGGACATCATGTTTCAAACTAGTTATTCTTAAAAAAAAAAAAAAAAAAAAGAAAGAGGGAAAGATATAATTACAATGGGCAGCCAAATAGAACAGTCATAATGGCATTTCCAATGATACCAACGATAAATCTTGCATCCAATATCTTTGGTTTTGATTCAAATACAATTACTAGATAAAAAACTAAAAGAAATTAACAATGTTGTAAGAGAAGAGAAGAGAAAGGATTGATGAATGAATGCCAAGACGTTGTCCTTTTTATAAGGTAGATAACCCTTTCCTAATTCAACACTAATTCTAGGACGTGTCGCAATTTTCGTGTTAGTGCATAAGTGTCTCTCCTTCTCATAGTTTGTTATTCTTGAATAATACATGCTTGAATATTACCTCAAAATCCTTTTCATGTACAATTTTTATGTAATTTTCAAGTCACTCTGTTTCTTATGTGCAATTTCTGTGGCATAACTTCCTATGTGCAATTTTTGTGTCACTCCTTCCTATGGTTCATGATTCTTAAATAATTTCCTTGTACATACTTGAATATTATCTCAAAATACTTTCCAAATCCTTTCCTTACAACAATTTATTTGTTATAGTTTGTGATTCTTGAATTTTGTGGACTCTATGTTTGAATGTTTTCTCATTGTACAAATGTTGCATTCTTTTGAAATAATTGTTTCTTTGCTTTAGTAAGGATAGAAAATTTGTCAAATTTTATTTTCTGTGTGTGGAACTTGAGTAAAAAAATATCATCACTTCATTCATGTCATTCTTTTGGTAGTCAAATTACCTCTTTGTGGATTTATGATGTTGCATAAATTCAACTATTATGATCAGATTGAAAAAGTACAAGAACACAAACAGGATCATTCCTGTCACTCGACTCTCAAAATACTTCTGCGCATCCTCTGAAAGTATCACTGAATGCTATCCATGAGGCCTAAATCAAATTGTAAAAGATGAATGGATTTACAGATGGAATAAAAAAATATATCATTTTGCTACATCAAAATATTCTCTTAATCATCCTTCAAACTATGCTTAATTAAACAGTAATAGAAGTAAAACAACAACAAAAAAACAAAACAAAAAAAAAGGGAGGAATTTTGTAATTGACCAATAAGGATAAATATAAGACGTATCTCCATTGTAGAATTTAATGTTATATCTAGCAAAGACATCAATCAAATCTAATTATTTTTAGTTATATAATGAAATTTCTTAGGCATCATCTGTTTTCGACAAAAACATTTCATATACAGTTTCATCGCCTAAAACTTGTCGCTAAAAGTATTTGGTTACAAAATTGAAATGGGGTAGTCAATAATATATTTTGAAGTTGCAAATTCGTTTTCTTCTTTCTCTATAAGTTTTTTTATAAATGATTTCGTATTATTATGAAAGGTATTCTATTTGGAATATTATGTATTTATTTGGATGATTGTATGATGTAAGATATAATGTATTATAAGCAAGTTTTTATAACCCGCCTAACTAGATATCCGGTACTAGTTCTTGCGTTGAATTGTTTGAAAGCAAAGGGGGAGAAGAAGGACTAACTATAGAAGGTGAATGTAGAATAGATGAGAGAATGTAAAGGTGAACTTGTAGAATCCATACGTGGTACAAGAAATGGACTTGAAGTTACAGAATCCGTACTAGGTACAAAATGAGAGGTGAAGGTTGTGAAGATACAACTAACAAAGGAATAAGAGTTGAAAATTGAACACCAATATAAGAATCAATAGAAAAAAGATTATATCATTCTCTTACAAAGAGTTTCTGAAGATCTTTGTCAATGAAAAAAGAAATAACTATTGCTATACGTAAGTGGAACATTAGTATAAATATATAACTTACAACAATAGAAGCAACGGATTCTTTTAGCATCAACATTTCTTCAAATGAATAAGTTGATGGTGTAGAGGAACAAAATAAATAGATTGTAGGAATACGATCTCACAAT
The DNA here is from genome assembly GCA_028571225.1 of Parsonsia alboflavescens. NCBI lineage: Eukaryota > Viridiplantae > Streptophyta > Magnoliopsida > Gentianales > Apocynaceae > Parsonsia > Parsonsia alboflavescens. The sequence goes on along the minus strand of JAOXNR010045259.1, from coordinate 3,478 downwards.
GTCATATTTTGAATGGAAATCTGAAATGAGCAAAAAGATTAGATTATACACAGATACAGACACAAATTTAGAAAGGCTTTTTCCAGCTCTCAGGTGATTGGTGAACACGGCTCAAGCATGATTTTAAAAAAGTTACTTTTATAATAAATGTGGTTAAATTTATCTAGAAATGTAATTTGATCATTGTCATTTTAATAGAATAAACTCCTCTAGTATTGTCAATATTTTTAGACAAAAAAAAAATATTAATATCCATATAAATAGATAAGAAAGTTATATTCCCTAAAATTATTATTTAATAATTATGAATATTCAAGAATCAAGAATCATGACACAAAAATTGCACAAAAATTACACATGGAATTTAATTGTATGAAAATTGTATATGGGAAGGAAGGAGTGGCTTGAAAATTGCTTAGAAATTGCACGTGGGAAGGACTGAAACGAAAATTGCACAAAATTGGGAAGTATTAATGGTTATATGTTTCTTCACTGTTACTTGGGTAAATCATCTCAACCGTGTAAGGCTTGATGGGTAAATTGACTCAATCCCTCTATCAATGGGGTAGGTTTTTCTATTTATTTATTTATATTAATCTTCCTTTTGTATATATTCTTTTCATTTTACCTTCTGTAACATGTATAATGCTAAGATGATTTTTGGGATGCTACGTGTTTTAAGGATGAGAGTAAAGAAGGGGATGAAATCCTAATCTTAAATACCTAATAGAAATGTTTCGGGAAGGAAATGGAAGAGAGTTTTCAAAATAATTCTAAAAAAGATGCTCCATATGAGGCAAAAACAGACAAAATGAAGCCATGCGAACGAACAAGGAATTGCTTAAAGGAGGAGGCTCATCGCACCAGAGATGCGCTTGATTATGAGCAATGAGATTTCTCAACATTTTAGACTATTTTTATATTAAACTATGAAAACCTTTTGTTGTGTTATATTTGAGTCAAGAAAACTCAACCAATTTAAGTTACAAACAACAACTTACTAATTCATATATACTAACAGACAAAAGAGAAATTACCTTGAAACAGTAGAAGTGCATTTCTTTCTCAACTCGGAAACATAAGATTTTGTTATGGTTAATGAGATTAGAGTATATAGTATTTCCAATTTGTTCTGATAAATCTTCGTGACAAGCAAACAAAGATAACTTAGTGAAGACATTAGTTAACTAAATTTTAATATTGTTTTTAAAGGCTTTGAGAAACAAAACCTTGACAATCATGCAATCTGTGTTCTCCTTCTATGTCGCAATTTTCGTGTCAGTGCATAAGTGTCACTCCTTCTCATAGTGCATGATTCTTGAATAATACATGCTTGAATATTACCACAAAATCCTTTTCATGTGCAATTTTTATGCAATTTTCGTGACATAACTTCCCATGTGCAATTTTTGAGTCACTCTTTCCCATGATTTCATGAATCTTAAATAAAAACAGGGAGAAATTTTGTAAAGGACTAGCAAGGATAAATATAAGAGATATCTCTATTGCAGAATTTAATGTTGTAGCTAGTAGAGACATCAATCAAATCTAAGAAGGAATAGACATTGATTGAATTTCAATTTTTGAGCTCTCAGGCTATCAGAAAAATTATTTGTATTTAAATAATGAAATTTCTTAGGCATCATCTTTTGTCGACGAAAAAATTTCGTAGCTAGTTTCGTCGCCTAAAATGGGTTACTAAAAGTAATTGGTTACGAAATTGAAATGTGGTAACCAATAATATCTTTTTAAGTTGAGATTTCATTTTGTTCTTTCTCTATAAGTTTTCTTATAAATGATTTTGTATTATTTTGTAAGGTATTATATTTGGAATATTATTGTTTTATTTGGATTGTATGATGTATGAATGCATGATATTATGTATTATAAGCAAGTTTTTACAACCCAACTAATTGGATATCCGGTAACAGTTCTTGCATTGAATAGTTTGAAAGCAAAAAGGGAGAAGAAGGACAAACTATAGATGGTGAATGTAGAGTGGATGGGAGAATCTAAAGGTGTACTTGTAGAATCCGTAGATGGTACAAGAAATGGACTTGAGCTGATAGAATTCATACTAGGTACAAAATGAGAGGTGGTATAGAATGAGAGGTACAGGTTGTGAAGATACAACCAATGAAGGAATAGGAGTTAGAAATTGAACCTTAGTACAATAATCAACAGAGGAAATATTAGATCATTCTCTTCCAAAGAGTTTCTAAATAACCCTGCCAATGAAAGGGGAACAAATATGAACTATTATTATACATAAACGGAAAACTAGTATAAATATATACCTCGCAACAACAGAAGCAATGAATTCTTGCGACATCGACATCTGTTTAGATGAATACGTTGACGATGTAGAGAAACAAAAAAAAGAAAAAGGATTGTAGGATTACGGTCTCACAATGTCATATTCTAAATGGAAATCTAAAATGATTAAAAAGATTTGATTATACATAGATACATATATAAATTTATCTAGACTTTTTTTCAACTCTCAAGTCTCGGTGATCAGTAAACATGGCTCATGATTAGATTATGCATAGACACATACATAAATTTATCGAGGCTTTTTTCCAACACTCAGGTCTCTGTGAGCATGATTCTAAAGAAGTTATTTTTATAATAAATGAGGTTATATTTATCTAGAAATGTAATTTGATCATTATCATTTTAATATAACAAACTCCTATATTATTGTCAATATTTCCAGAAAAAAAATATATAGTAATATCCATATAAATAGATAAGGAAGTTATATTTTGTAAAATTTATTATTTAATAATTATGAATATTCAAGAATCACGAATCATGATACAAAAATTGCATTTGGGAAGGAATTATATGAAAATTGCATAGAAATTGCAAGTGGAAAGGGGTGAGATGAAAATTCCACAAAATTGGAAAGTATTAATGATGATATGTTTCTTCACTGTTTCCTTGGTAAATCATCTCAACAATGTATGGCTCGATGGGTAAATTGACTCAATCCTTCTATTAATCAGGCAGGTTTTTTCTATTTATTTATTTTAGTCCATTGTTTTGTATATTTTCTTTTTATTTTACATTCTATACGATGTACAATGCTAAGATGATTTTTAGGATACTGCATCTTCTAAAGATGAGAACAAAGAAGGGGATGAGTTCTAATCTTAAAGATCTAATAGATAGGCTCCGAGAAAGACAGGGAAGAGAGTTTTCAAAATCCCTTGAAAAAGGATGCTCCAAACAAACTCAGAATGAGGCAAAAACAAAACAAAATGAAGGCAAGCGAGAGAACAAGGAATTGCTTAAAGGAGAAGCCTCATCGCACCAGAGAAGTGTTATATTAGTATGCCCTAGAGCATGTAATTATCTTATTAATAAATAAAGTGTTTTATTTACTTATTGTCTTTCTACGTCCTTAATTATTTATTAAGAGATATTATTCTTATGAGTAGGAATTAATGTGATATTATCTCTTTGTATGAAT
>JAOXNR010045238.1:0-18954 GCA_028571225.1 Parsonsia alboflavescens | reverse complement strand
GTTTATACCATTAATTAATATGTCACATGTTCAAGTTATTTGTCTCCACAAATACTTCTTATGTTTATTCTTAAATAGATTGTGATTCTCTATTTTCTAATCCATTAGTATCTCCATACTAATCATAGAGAATAAACATAAGCTAATCTTAGCGAATTATTCTTATCCAAAGAATAATTCAATGATTAGGAACTCCTATTTAAATTATTCATACAAAGAGATAATATCACATTAATTCATACTCGTAAGAATAATATCTCTTAATAAATAATTAAGGGCGTAGGAAGACAATAAATAAATAAAACACTATATTTATTAATAAGATAATTACATGCTCTAGGGCATACTAATATAACAATATATATATATATATATATATATATATATATATATAACATATTTATATTTATTTAATATTTACTCTATGATTTCTTATCATTTACATGATAAAGATTTTGATAAAACTTTAAGTTTATTATAAGATTTTTAAAAATAGAATTCTTTAAAAATAATAATAGTCCATATTCTATAACATACATGATATCATATGCTATTTCTAATACTCATCATTCTAAATGTTTTGTCATAAAAGACAATATAGATTTTCGTTATTTATTTAATGTTGTAAGTCAGATTCAATTGCCTAGCTTACCAAAGATAGAGGCCAAAGAAGATGGCCTAAAAAATTACAAGATAAAAGGAGAATATTTCGATGGAATAGAATTTACTTCCATAAATATATTAGCAGATACTTGAGCTAATGGAAGTTATAATAATCATAAATTATGTAAAAAGTTACAAAAATTTCAATTATAAGATACACATCAATACATAAATTTTAATGGAGAAATACATGAGATTAATGAAGCAATAGAAATTATAATAAGATTTAGTAATGAAATTATTCACCTAAGATTATTAATAGAAAATGACTGATTTAATGATACTTTATAAATTATGTTAGGAATAACATCCTTAGATCAAATGAAACCTTATCAGATTACTTCATATGGAATACAGATAACATATAAAGGAAAAATGATTTATATACCCAGATGACAAGTCCTTATAGTATTTATATACCAATACGGATAACATATAAGGATTACAAAGCCGAATATTTTGCTACTTATATAGATTGAGCAGGATCATGTCTTTGTAGATTGGACTGTTTTCCTGAGGAATACCACCAAGATTTAAAATCTATTAAAGGTCAAGATATTTCTAATAATATTATAAACCTAAATAAAGGAATAGAAATATCGATTATTTTTAATAGGATCATTTCTAATAAAATGTTCTCCATTTTATTTTTATAAAATCGGAACTAATTTATTACTAGGAAATAATTTTTAAAATTATTTCATAAAATAACATTTGATACTACTTTAAATCAAGTATTATTTAGGACACCATATCGTCATTTGATAACGGCTAAAAGACTAAAAAATTCTCATCAAAAGAACTTTACTATGTGTATTCATATAAAATTGATCAACATTTTAATCATACAAATATATGCACACATATATGTCCTGATTAATTAAAACATTAATATATGTGTAATATGTGTATCATGCATGCAAATAGTTAGAAATGAAATTCTATTATATAAATATATATATTTATTTATAAATGTTCAAGAAAGAGCACTAGAAGATTCTCTTACTTCTAATAAGGTAATGATACATTTACTATCTAAAAAAGATACACAAGAAAAATTACAAGAGATTAAACCTGAAATTAGAAATACATTAGGATGGATACATATAGGTGCAATACAAAAAATAATAAAATCCACCTTTAAAGAAGGATTAGACACACCAATAGATTTAGCTGTAATGGATAATAGAATTCAAAACAGAGAAGAAGCCTGTTTGGGAATGTTAAGAGGAAGTTTACAATATAGAAAATTGAAATTTAATATTTTCCCTAGGATTTCTTATCATTTACATGATAAAGATTTTGATAAAACATTAAGTTTATTACAAGATTTTAAAAGAAAAAAAAATCTTTAATAATAATAATAGACCATATTCTATAGTATACATGATATCATATGCTATTTCTAATACTCATCATTCCGAATGTTGTGTCATAAAAGACACTTATTTTCCTTATTTATTTAATGAAGTAAGTTAGAATCAATTGTGTAGCTTACCAAAGATAGAAGAAATAGAAAGTATACCATTAGACTTAAATCTAAGACATAAACCATTGATAAATTCTAATAAACAAATACCCAGATTATCGTTTACAGCAGCAAGAGGTTTTAGTAGACTATATTTTTCAAGATATCCGAAAAACTTAATAGAAGCCAAAGAAAATGGCCTAAATAATTACAAGATAAAAGGAGAATACTTCGATGGAATAGAATTTACTTCCATAAATATATTAACAGATACTAGAGATAATGGAAGTTATATCAATCATAGATTATATAAAAAGTTTCAAAAATTTCAATTCCAAGATACACATTAATACACAAATTTTAATGGAGAAATGCATGAGATTAATGAACCAATAGAAACTATAATACGATTTGGTAATGAAACTATTCCTCTAAGATTATTAATAGAAAATGACGGATTTGATGAGACTTTAGAAATTATGTTAGGAATAACATTTTTAGATAAAATGAAACCTTATCAGATTACTTCCTATGGAATAAAGATAACGTATAGAGGAAAAATGATTTATATTCCTAGATGACAAGTCCTTACAGTATTTTTATTCCAATACGGATAATATAACTGTTTTCCTAAAGAATACCACCAAGATTTAAAACCTAGTAAAGGTCAAGATATTTTTAATAATATTATAAACCTAGATAATGGAAAAGAAAAACTGATTATTTTAGTAGGATCTTTTCTGATAAAATGACCTCCATTTTATTTTTATAATACCGGAACTGATTTATCACTTGGAAATAATTTTTTACAATTATTTCATAAAATAACATTTGATACTACTTTATATAAAGTATTATTTAAGATACCATGTCGTCATTGGATAACGGTTAAAAGACTAAAAAATGCTTATCAAAAGAACTTTCCTATTAAATTCCAACCCCGCATAGCCACGCCTGGTTATATATGATATAAAGATTAACCAATTCTTCGTAAAGGAACACCTTTATTACAATATCAAGTTATTTTTTAAAATACTTGAAAATGAAAGAGAAAGAATAAAAAACAAATTACAAAAATGTTTCTCTAATAACCAACTTTAATTTTGGGGGAAAAACAAGATAGATGCCAGAAAAGAAATGCAAGATAAGAATACAATAATTAGAGTAACTCCTCTGAGATATAACTCAGAGGATCAAGAAGAATTTAAGATGCAAATACAAGGATTTCTCATTAGGTTCATCATCAGAAGCCATTTAACAATGCATATGCCTTTGTTTGTGTTTTGACCATTTTTGCTTTGTCCCATTTGAGGTCATGAAGCCTAAATTACCATCTTTAAGTTACTACCTTTGAAGGGTCACCTGGTTTTTTGTGGTGACTAGTTCTAGAGGTGACGTGCCTCATTAGTTTTTAGTAGTTGCCTCGGTTCCAACATATTGGATCCTTTCCATTAACTCAAAGGACCCTTTCACACATATAAATTAGGAAGCTTTTGAAGAATTTTGGATTTACCAAAACTCTTCCACTGCAAACAGAATCTCCCTTCTACAATATTAGCTCGACTTGCTTCCTTTCCGAACTTCTATCTCTTGTCTTTGCTTGCTACAGACCTTGAGAATGATTTATATTACTTGCCTCCAATCCCTGCTAGGGCTCCCCCGTCTCGAGCATAGTTGAGCACCCTTCGGAATTAGAAGTCTTCTCCTTGTCTCCTTCCTTTATGTCCCTCAGAGATTTTTGAAATTAGTGGGGAGCGGGCCTCAATAGGGAGGACATAGTCGCCGCTAGGGAGTCAGAGCACCCCAATAGCCGCCGTGTTGGACACATAGTCCTTCACTTAACTAACCTCAGAGGAGGCATTCTTCTGCCTTATCTCCATCCTCTGTTTCTTGACATAGTCTATTTTTGGAATTTTCTAATAGCACAACTCGTTCCTAATGCTGTGTGAACCGTCGTCTGGTACATAGCGACCTACCATCTTTACAAAGTTTGAGTTTCTTTGGACCTTGTTAGGTGCTTTTTCAAGGTCGCTGTCTCCACGGCCCCCCAACAAGACTAGTGTAGGTTCAATAATAGGTACAAATTACTAGGTCCTTGTCATCCTCCTACGGGAATTGGAAGGATTCTTTTTTCTTTGCCAAGCTTCCAAACCATTTGGTCCAATCTGAGCCCTACCCGAACTGGAATTTGAATAAGACCTTCTTCAAAGGCCTCCCTACTTTGTCTGGTGTGCAAGACAGAGATAGAATTTTTCTGGTCAACCTGGCAAATTCTGACTACGAGAAGGCCGGCCTGGCAAAGCCGGCCTGGCTAGTAGCCTTTATTTGTTCTGCTGGATTGGGAAGTCTAGCAGATCGCAACCTCCCTACCCTCCGAAGAACTATGGGGATTCTTCCCGCTGGTAGGAAGTTTCTTTATTTTTTCAGCTTTCAATAAGTTTTTTTAAACTTTTTTGCATGCTAACATGCCTTTCTTCAATTGTTTTGGCAGCAATCAGGACAACGTCGCTATTGAAGTCCTCCACCCGCACTCAACACGGTCAGCAAAAAGGGTCAATGTCCCTCCGATCTCAAACCAGCAACCTTGGAGATGCTGTTGTTGCTTTAGCTGCTGTTCATGCAGCTCCTCTAGCCTTTGGGGGGTCTTAATTCAGGATCCCCATCCCTTAGACCCAGAGCAAGAAGATAACTGTGGTGAGTCAAACTTGGACAGCCATGAAGAGGCGTGCAGAGGTTGCTGCCTTGCGGGCTTCTGAAAGGCCCCCTGAAGATGGTGATTTCTTCTCCTTCCCCTTCGTTGCGATCTACTCAGTAGGAGAAAGGGCTTCCTTTAGGCTCTTTGGGGAAGGGGACGGGGGAGGCTCCTGCAACCTCAAAGTAGGGGTTCAGTTGCTGCGGGACCGAAGAGGTCGCCAAAACATTGACGCGGTTGGGGAATCTGTCCTTGGCCTCCCATATTGATGAGGGGACCACAAAGTGGGTCCTAGACCTTGCTATGGAGTCTTCAGACTCATTATTCCAGTGGCCACACTCCTAGTCTTTCCTGATGGAGTGTGCTCCTCCCGTTGACTAGGATATCTATCGGTAGCTCACGGATGATGAGCTGGACTGATTCACTGCCTCTCTCTATACTGCAATAAGTTTCCTCAGTTTCTGCATTCTTGTAGTCATTTCGATATCAACTTTCCATGAGTACTGATTTTTTTTCTTCTTTTTTCAGAACCATGTCTTTTTAGGTGAGTGACTACAGAGACAGATGGAGAGACTGAAGAAAGATCGAGAGTTTTCTACCTTGATCTCCATGCTCCAAGACAAGCAAGCTCGCTTGCCTTTTCTACTGTCGTGAGCAACCTTCTAGAGAAGTGTAAAAAGAATGTAATTGAGGCCAAAGTTGAGAATCTTGCTATGGCCTCAGTAATCGAAGAAGCTGTCTAGAAGAACGACCAGCTACTTAAGCTTGATAAAAACCAGAGAGATCGCATCCATGAACTCGAGGCTCAACTAGGGGACTTCCAAGCCATATCCGAGGAGGATGGCAGCCTATCTCTATCTAGGCTCGAAGAGATCCCAGCTTTCGAAGCTTATGTGGAGTCCATCCTTTCGACCTCAGTTATTTGGGCCCTATGTCGAAGTAATCGACAAGCTACGAGAGCTCAATGGGGATTTGAAGACCGATGCGAAGGTTGACAAGGTTCTGTATCATCCAAATGCAATAGCTCCTCTTCCTTGGGAGCAAGAGAGTCTTGATTTGACCTCACAAGAGGAGGTTGCTACTGCTAAAGTCTTGGCCCAAGTCGGTCAAACTGATGCGGGCCCTGCTGAAGAAAAGAAAAGTCCTCCAGACCAGCCTATCGAAGCTCCGACCTCTGAGGGAGTGATCCATGATGTTCCTTGCCGGCCCTATTGAAGAAAAGAAAAGTCCTCCCGACCAACCTGTCGAAGCTCCAACCTTCGAGGGAGTGATCCATGATGTTCCCCCTAAGACGTATGCTCCTCCCCGAGGTACAACTATCCATGGCTATGGAGATTTAATTATGCATTATCCTATTCATCCCCAGCTTGTTGATTTCGATGACTTACTCGATCTTTCCCTAGCTACTCTTCTATCTTTGGGTAGACCTCCATTGAGAATATTTCTGATTATCTGGTAGGGCCCTTTGATGCTACTGGTCAAGAGATAGCTGTGGATGGGAAGGTTCTGTCGAGCTCGCCTAATTCTCTAAGAGAAGATGATGAAGATGACTAAGTTGTAATAGAATAGAACTTACATAGTCTTTCTTCTTCTCATTTCATGCTCTGTAATATGCAATGCTCGTCTTTTTGAGCTTATATTTCTTCTCTTTGTATTAAATACTTTGAGAGGTCTGTTTGGGACCTCTTTCTCTATTTTAAGAATCAACAACTTTCCAAAGTATCTTTGTTTTTGCTTCAACACTTAAGACTTGTATAATAATCTTGACTGGCTTTGAAATTTAGGCAAATAAGGAGGAATAAGATCTCAATTAGCTCTGCGAACATAATTTTTATTTATGCCTCTGAAATTTGATATGCACATGCCAAGATAAAAATTGAAGAGGTCGCTAAGGTATCCTTACTACTCAGCGAGCTTTGTTTTTGACAATATCCTGAGCTGTATAACGAATAGCAAGGTCTGAGAAGTATTAGAAATCCTTAAGCATAGAATTTCTTTAGATGGCAAACATTCCAAGGTCTTAGGAGTTGTCTTTCTTCGAGATCAGCAAGCTTATCCTCCTTTGTGAATTTCCTGGATTATGTAAAGTCCTTATCAACTTTCTTGTAACTTTATCAGTTGTAATTGCTTTCCAACATCTAATCTCTTGATTACCATTTCTCCAACTATGAAACACTTTTATTTCACCTTATTGTTGAAAAAAATTTGTAACTTGCCTTTTATACCTTCTATCAGCTTTCGTAGCTTTATTTCCGATTGCTTCAAGAAGGTTGAGGTTTGCAATTCTCTCCCCCTTGTTTAGGACTGAATGGTATTCAATCAATCTTAAGGACTTCATTTTGAGCTCGACTGGCATTACAGCTTTTGCATCGAAACATAGATTGAATTGTGTTTCTCCAATATCTTTCCTTGGTGTGGTTCTGTATGCCCATATTATGCTTGGAATTTCTTCTGGCCAGGAAGGTTTACGACCTTCCTTCTCGAGCTCAGTAAGGATTTCTTGAGACCTTCAAGATTTGTTCTATTTATGACCTCAGCTAATCCGTTCGCTTGAGGATGAGCTACAGAGGTTAATCTTTGTTCAATGTTCAAGTTTTTACGAAAAGTCTTGATTGAATCTCCTATAAACTGCCTTCTATTGTTTGAGATGATAGCTCAAGAAAAGCCGAACCTTCATATAATATTTCTCCATACGACGAATTGTACCTTTGGCAACAAAATTATTGCCATTGGTTCTACTTCAACCCATCTGATGAAGTATTATATGGCAACAATTAGAAATTGAACACATCCCACTCCCTTGGGGAAGGGTCCTAATATGTCGAATCCCTAGATATCGAATGGGGCCAAGGTGCCAATAGGTTGTACTTCCCTAGATCCACATGAGATGTATTTCCGTGTAGTTGGCAACTCATGCATCTTTGCACGATCTTTTCAATATCTGAAATCATCAAAGGCCAATAATAACCTATCCTCAATATCTTCTTTGAGACTGTTTTTGCTCCTATGTGTGATCCACATATTCCCCCTATGTACCTCTTCAATGACCTTCTCTCCTTCTACCTTGCTCAGGCATTTGAGTAACTCCCATGTATATGACCTCCTGTACACCTCGTGATCTCCTATCAGGACATAACTTGGTGCACATTTTTGTATTTGACGGCTTCTATGTCATCTTTTGAAAGCTCGCCATCTTTAGGGAATTTGAAGATTGGGTATCTCCAGTCTGCTTGATTCTCAATAACCAAGTTCTTCTCTTGGTTTATGCTGGGAGAGTATAATTGTTCCACCAATAGCTCGACTTTTGTCCCTGTGAGCTCCCGGTAGACATTAGATAGTATGTCTGCTTTTGAATTTTGCTCTCTAAGTATTTGATCAATAAGGAAATACTCAACTTTTAATGCTATATCTCATACATGTTTGAGATATTTAATCATGTTCTCCTCCCTATTTTAGTATTCTCCAGTGACCTGGCTGGCTATAACATATGAATCAGTTTTGACATGCAATTTATGCACTTTTAGAGCTCTTATAAGCCTTAGACCTGCTAAGAGTGCTTCATATTCTTGTTCATTATCCGAGGATGGGAAGTTGTATTTCACAGAGTAAGGGGTTCTCACTCTCTCAAGGTTGACCAGTACAATTCTGCATCTAAATTCTCCTTTTTAGTGGAACCATCTGTGTACATGGTCTAGATATTAATTTCACAAATCCATGTGGGCTCCAATGGAAACCTTTGAGAGAGCTTGAGCTTTAATAGCTTTCCTTGGCTCAAAATATCCCGAGAGCTCAAGCGACCACTTCATTGCCCTGCCCGATAGCTCGGGTTTTGCCAAAGCTTGCTTTAGTGACAGATTGGTTAATACTCTTATTGGGTAAGCTTTAAAATAGGGCTTAAGATTCCTTGAAGTAATAGCAATCAGGTACAGGAATTTTTCAAGGTCTAAATATCCAATTTCAAGACCTCGAAACAAACGACTTACATAATATATTGGAAATTGTAAACCTGACCTTTCTACTAACAATACCAAGTTGACTGCCTTCTCTGTTGCAGTTAAGTACATCAAAATTTCTTCACTTGACCTCGGGGAGACAAGTCGTGCGGGTTTTCCCAGAAATTCTTTCAATTTTCCAAAAGCTGTTTGGCAATCTTCAATCCACTAGAAACCTTTGGGTTTTTTTCAGGAACTCATAAATCTTCTCACCCTTGTCAGCCATCTTGTTGATAAAGCGTCCTAATGCTGGCATTTTTCCTGTCAGGCTCTGGACCTCTTTAATGTTTCTGGGAGGTTCCATGTCTATGAGTGCTTTTATTTTGTCAGAGTTGGCATCAATGCCCCGTTCTGATATCATGAAACCCAAGAACTTCCCTTCTGAAACTCCAAAAGTACATTTTTCAGGATTGAGCATCATGTAAGTAGTTTTTAGTGTCTGGAAAGTCTCCCTTATATCCTTAATGAAGTCTTCTGAGGTTTTGGACTTAATCACAATATTGTCCACATAGGCCTCAATGTTCCGCCTAAGCTACTTCTGGAAGATCTTGTGCATGGCTCATTGAAATTCTGCGAATGCATTTTTTAAGCTAAATGGCATTTTGGTATAGCATTAGGTCCCGACCTTTGTAATGAACGAGGTTTTCTCCATGTTTTCCCTCGCCATTGGGATTTGATGATGCCCTTTATAGGCGTCCAAGAAACATAGCCATTGGTAACCAACTGTTGAGTCTACCATTTGATTGATGCTCGAGAACGGGTACGAATCTTTCTGGCAATATTTATTCAGTATGGTGAAATCCACACACATTCTCCATGTTCCTTCCTTTTTTGGCACAACCATTGGATTAGTAAGCCATTCCAGATATACAACCTTTTCTAAAATCCTAGCGTAAGGAAGAGCTTGGACTTCTCGAGCGATGACTTCATTTCGTTCTAGAGCAAAAGTTCTTTTCTTTTGCTTCACTAGTTTGGCTCCTGGCCTAAGCCCAACCTTGTGCTCCACTATCTTTCTATCGATTCCTTCGAGGTCAGTACGTCTCCAAGCAAAGACTTTCAAGTATTCTTGAAGGGAATCGATGATCTTCCCTTTAATCTTAGAAGGTAATGGTTCGCCTATCTTGATCCCTTTTTGAGGGAATTCCGAGTTGAGATAAACCTTTTCTCCTTCGTTGGCCATCTGGATTCTGAATTTATGATTCCCCTTTGGAAGGTTTTATGAAATCCTCCCGCACGGGCATTGCCAAGGTCTGCGCATCCCCTTCTAGGACTACGAGGTAGCATTTTGCTGTTGTATTCCTGTCTCTTTCTAGGACGACCCAAGTTTCTCCAACACAGATCCTCATGCAGAAGCTCAGAAAAGAGATTTCTGCTTTTGGGTCCATGACCCCCCTCTAATTCTAAGAATTGCATTGTAAGTTCCCGGTGCATCAACCACTAACCAGTCCATGACCTCTATGACATATATACAATTAGAACCCGTAAAATCCCCTCTGCGTAGGTCGTGCTACCATTAAAGGTAGTCAGGGTAGTGTCTGACTTTATAAGTGAGCTTTTATCTATCCCCATCTGGTCGAATGCCTTTTTGTACAAGACATTCACTGCATTCTTGGTGCCAACCAGTATTTTGAGTACCAAGAAGTCTCCAATTTGGAATGACACTATTAGGGGTTCTAAATCTTCTCCCCGTGCTCTCTTCAACCTCCTTTTTATGGCATTTATCTCTCCGATGGAGGTCATTGACGGTTTGCGAATGTAGGAGGTGGATTTGATGGAGTTGTATTCCTAGCCAGGAATTTTTGTAAGTGATCCTCCTTGACCAGCCTTTCAATTTCACGTTGATGTTGAAGCAGTTCTTTGTGAGGTGGCCATGACCCTTCTTTCGCCATGTCTCTCCCAGCCAATGGAGTTTTGAGAGGTCTTGGCGGATTTAAATGTCCCTTCTTTTCTATGACTACTAGTATGTCTGTCCGTGATGTCGTCAAGGGAGTTGTTACTAGGTTTGGAATGGTCTTTCTCTTCTTGTCTGATGGTGCTCCTTTCGAACAAGGATCCTGTCTGTCTTGCTGTGATGATAGTTGGCTTTTTGCTCACCCCTTGGTTTGTTTCTTAGAAGTCGAGGCAAATCTAGGAATCCTCTTATGAACTGCAGTTTCTTCAACCTTCATTAATTTTTCGACAACTGTTTGTGGCTCCTTGATAATCTTCTCTGGCTCTTCCACCATCCTCAGAGCTATATACCTCCCTTACAGTCCTTGCTTGAAGGTAGTGATGTAAATAGCATCTTTCTTTTGCTCAATTTCCACTACCTCATTGTTAAAACGACTGTAACAACTTCTTGTGCTTTCACCAAACATCTGTTTGATATTAAACAGATCGTTGATGTCCTTTTTGCACCTTTTGCTGCTTTGATAATTCAATAAAAATAGATATTTCAATTGTGTCCTGCTCGAGACACTTGCCTTTGGAATTCCTTTAAACTAGGACTGCACTTTCTTGGTCAACATGGAACGGAAAGCTCAACATTTGAAATGATTGGGATACTCAACTATTTCCATATAGGAAACGTATTCATCTATCTATTTTAGAGGCTCCCCTTCACCGTCGTACTTTACCTCCACTTGCAATGCCTTGAATCCTGAAGGCATTTGATCAGTTCAGATGCTATGGACAAACGGTGAGGGCTCCAATAGGTCTACACTGCTCTGAATCTCCTGATTTCCATTCTTCTCTTGATTTGTTGGGAGAGTCAATCTCCTCAGTGGATTTGGGGCTATCCCTTTAGCATCGCTACCTATCCTTTCGATCAGGCTACGTCGAGGGGGTATCCTTCCTTCAGGAGGAGTTCTCAGCCTGCTTCCTTGCTCGTCATTACTTGTTCCTTGTTGTTGACCTCGTGAAATAGTAGCTCGCTTGATTCTACCTCTCAGGTCATAACCCCTTCCATAACTTAGGTTTCTCTCAGGTCGACCACGTGTGGGATTCTTTTGCTCTGTGATCTTTCCTCTGTTTGGTCTGTCTCCTAACCTCTTGTATTGGGTCGGGGGTTGTTTCTTGCTTCTAAAAGTAGGGGGTTTTAGGCTATGTGACACCCCCTTGATCTCGAGGTGGTTATGTTTTCCTCTGAGATGGAATAGGAGTACACCCCGTTGACATGTAATCTCTTCTACCTAAGATTCCTTCTAGGGCAGCCACCATGCGCTCTAAGAGGTCAATCAGGACAGACACACTACTTCTACCAGATCTATATGGTCTGTTGTTATCGCCATTGTCATTCTGATTAAGGGATTCCTGATCTCTAATCTCACACACAGGTGGGTGGTTCACCTGGGCTCTTTGGGATGGTCCAAACCGCATTGATCTAGGTTATTCTTTTTGATTGGCGGGCCCTAGATTATTGTTTTTGTCCTCCATTGGGACCAAGTGTTCCGGCATTGTTTCTCCAGTGCATAATTGTGTATTGTTGGGCGGCATGCCACAGCCTTATGGGTAAACACACGTTTATTGCTATCGGGTCATCATGATCCTTGTTTGTTTTTGTTGGTTTTTTATATGTTGAAAAAAAGCTAGGCTTTAGAATATAATTCCCACAGACAGTGCCAGAAGTGATGGAGGTCCCTTCCACATCTTCTTCACATTCTTCTCAGCTAGCCAGTAGGGTTCCCCCATGCCCTGCTGCTAAGGGGAAAGCCCTTATGACCTCCAAGTCCAAGCCAACATTTCTAGGCTGTGCCACGAGCTTGTGGACACCTTGAAGAGGTTGGGAGTTGCTACCTTGGCTACTCATTTTACAGAGGATGTTGTAAGATGGGTCGCTGCCCTTTCATTAGAGACCTCTGACTCTCTGTTCCAATGGCCCCACTCTCAATCTTTTCTAATGGAGTCTGCTTCTTTGGTTGACCGGGAAATCTATCGACAACTGTCAGATAAGGAGATTGAAAAGTTTGGCATTTCCCTTTATACTGCGATGAGTCTTCATGATTCTCTACAAATTTGCAATTGGCCTTGTTTCCTTTTTATTTTTGCCATGTTCTCTTTTTTTTTTTTTTTTTATTTTTATTATTTTTGTAGTTTCACATTATCTTTGGGGAGCCCCTGAGAAGGCAGGCCGAGAAGGCCAGAGTGGACAAGGAGTTTGCCTCCCTTATCTCTGAACTCTAGGATGCCTAGGCTCACCTGGAATAAAAGAGAATGCTGAGCTAGTGGCTTCTGCTGGGGAATCAACTAAACTCCTCTCCCAGTGCAAAAGAGATTTTGATGAAGCCAACACCAATTGCAAAGCCATGTTTGAGGTGCTGGATGGGCTTCACAAGAGGCTTTCAGCTCTAACTAAATCCGAAATCTAGCATAAGGAGCTCGTCCAAGAGCTTGAAGCAAAGTTGGAGGATTTCTAGGATCTTTGTGATGAAGATGGCAACCTTTCTATGAAGAGGCTCAATGAGATCCGTGCCCTCTAGAAGTATGTGGAGAGGTTGATGAAGGTTCAAATGATGGGGGTATATGTTGACGTGATTGATGACCTCAAGAAAAGTCACCCCGAGCTGAAGACCAGCTTCATATTTAACGCTGCACTCTATCATCCAGAGTTGGTCGCCCTTCTTCCTTGGCATCGAGAGGACTTGAATCAAACTCTTCCTAAGGAGGCTGTAGTTGCAGAGGTCTTAGCCCAAGTTGGCCAAACTGATGAGGGCTCTGCAAAATATGGAGAGGAGCTCGCTAAAGCAACTTTGGAGGGTCGAGCTTGTAGAAAGGGAGGTCCTGGATATCCCTCCTCAGTTTATGATATCCCCCGAAGGTATACCTCTGATTTGCAGTGTAGATTCTTTTCGGGAAGTTTATCCCCGCCTTATTTTTAACCATTTCAAAATAGGTACCCAACCTTTTTTAGGAAAGTTGTCCATTTCTGATATAGCCCCCCTTTTTTTTTATCTGACCACCTTCTAGTGCTGCTGAAGTTGAGGCAATTGGTGGAGAAGGGGTTCCTCCAAGCAGTTCTAAGCCAATCGCTATTCCATAAGAGGAGGATGATGATAATGTGCCACTTGTGCAACGCCCATCCTGGATGTAGCTCCGAACCTCTTCTTGTAATAGCCTAGGACTTTATGCACTTGACTCTCTATAATTTTTGCATTTCTAAATATTTGCAGAGGTCTGTTTGTGGCCTCTGCTTTCTATAATGCCTTCATTTTCTTTTAACCCCTTGCATTTGTAGCTTTGCTAAGTGTTCTACTTTTACTTTTTTTCACTTTGAATCTTGAGGGAAATTGAATTTAAGGCAATATACAGCAGAATGAAGACTTGATAAGCTTTAAAAATTGGAATAACTTATTTTTTAATCATGTCTTGCTCAAACTAAAAATTGGTAAGGTCATTAAGCTCCCCATGATGCTCAGCGAGGACTTTTTAATTAGCTTCTTAGGGTTTGCAATGTTTGAATCAACTTTAGGCATAGAACTTCTTGAGATTGCAGATGTTCCAAGGTCTCAGGAGCTATCTTCTGTTGAGATCAGCAAGCTTATAGCTCCTTCTTTTATAGACTTCTTGGACTATGTAAGGTCTTTCCCAGCTTTCTTGCAGCTTGGTCAATTGACCTCGTTTGCCAACGTCTGACCTTTTGATTACCATTTCTCCAATTGTGAAATGTCTTGTTTTCACTCTTCTGTTGAAATAATTTGTCTCCTACCTTTTGTAAGTTCTATCCGCTTCGATTGCTTTGTTTCTGACCTCTTCGAGGAGGTCGGGGTCTGTTCTTCTCTCCCCATTGTTTAAGACTGAATTTTATTCAGTCAGTCTTAAAGACCTCATGCGAACCTCGACTGGCATCACTACTTCTACCCCAAAGTACAAGTTGAATGGCGTTTCTCCAGTAGCTTTCCTAAGCGTTGTTCTGTATGCCCATAGAATGTGTGGAACCTCATCCAGCCAAGCAGTTTTGCAACCACTCTTTCTCGAGCTCAGTGAGTCTCTTCTTGAGTCCTTCCAGGATAGTCCTATTTGTGACCTCATCGAGTCCATTAGCATGGGGATCAGCTGTAGAGGTCAACTTTTGCTCAATGTTTAGGATTTTACAGAATGTTTGGAAAGGATCGCCAATGAACTACCCGTCGTTGTCTGATATTATAGCTAGGGGTATCCCGAAAGTGCATACAGTCTTTCTCCAAACAAAGGACTGAACTTTTGATGATTAGATGGTTGCCACTGGTTGGGCTTCAACCCATCTGTTGAAGTACTCCACTGCAATAATTAGGAACTGAACACACTCCAATCCTTCGGGAAGGATCCTAGTATGTCAATGCCCTAGATATCAAATGGAACTGATGGATTGGTACCCTGTTGATGGCACATGTGATTTGTTCCAGTACAACTAGTAGCTCGTGCATTGTTCCTCTCATTCTCTTCAACATTTGAGTAATGGCCAAGTATATGACCTCTTGTATACCTCATCATCTATTATTAGGACATAGCAAGGTGCCCATTTTCGCACTTGGCGAGCTTCATTTGGGTCCGGCAAGAGGTCGCCATCTTTGAGGAACTCGTAGATTGGATATCTCTAGTTTACTTGATCCTCTATAACCAAGCTCTCGTCTTGGCTTAAGCTTGGAGAGTTCAATTGTTCCACTAGTAGCTCGGCAGTAGTCCCAACTATGTCTCAATAGACTTTGGACAGTGCATCTGCTATTGCATTTTGGTCTCTAGGTATCTGCTCTTTGAGAAAGTGCTCTTGGAGGTCATATCCTTTACTTGTTTGAGATATTTGATCATGTTGTCATCTCTAGCTTCGTATTCTTCAAGGAAATGGCCGGCTATGACCTGCGAATCTGTTCTAATGTGCAATTGCTGCACTTTGAGAGCTCGTATGAGTTTTAGGCCTCCTAAGAGAGCTTCATATTTCATTGTTCAAGATTGGGAAGTTGTACTTCACTCTCTCAAGGTTGATCAGTACTATTCCCGCACCTGAATTTTCTTTCTCCTTTAAACTGTCTGTATACAATGACCAGACATTACTTTCACAGGTGCTTGTGAGCTCTAGTGGAGCCCTTGTTCATTCCTCAACGATGTCTGCAAGAACTTGAGCTTTGATAGCTTTCTTTGGCTCAAATTGAATTTGATATCTCGAGAGCTCGAGAGACCACTTCATTGTTCTGCTTGACAACTCCGACTTGGCTAGAGATTATTTTAGTGGTAGATTTGTTTACACTCTTATCGGGTAAGCTTCAAAATATAGCTTTAATTTCCTCGAGGTAATGATAATAAGGTACAAGAACTTTTCGAGGTCTGAATATCTAGTTTCTGGACCTCTGAGCAATCCATTGACATAATAAATAGGGAACTATTGTCTTGGCCTCTCTACCAATAGCATTGAATTGACTACTTTCTCTATGGCAGTAAGGTACATCGAGATTTCATCTCCTGACCTCGAAGAGACAAGTTGAGGAAGCTGGCCCATGAAGTCTTTCAGCTTGATGAATGTCGCTTGACAGTTCTCGGTCTACTAGAAGTCCTGCGGCTTCTTTATGACATCGTAGAATTTTTCTTCTTTATCTGCCATTTTGCCCCAGTGTTGCCATCTTCCCCCCAAGA
This sequence comes from Parsonsia alboflavescens, assembly GCA_028571225.1. Taxonomy (NCBI): domain Eukaryota; kingdom Viridiplantae; phylum Streptophyta; class Magnoliopsida; order Gentianales; family Apocynaceae; genus Parsonsia; species Parsonsia alboflavescens. Next base: position 2,558 of record JAOXNR010045238.1, on the reverse strand, counting down.
CTCTGAACTTCTTGATGTTTCTAGGGTTTCCATGTCCATCAAGGCTTTTATCTTGTATGGATTGGCATCAATGCCTCTTTTAGATATCATGAAGCCAAAAAATTTACCTGCTGACACTCCAAAGGTGCATTTTTCTAGGTTAAGCTTCATGTGAGAAGCCTTCAGGGTCTGGAAAGTTTCCCTGATATCATCAAAATCTTCAGAGGTCCTGGACTTGATCACTATGTCTTCCACGTAGACGTCTATGTTCCTCCCTTGTTGGTTTTTGAACACCTTATGCATAGCACGCTGGAATTCTACCCCTACATTCTTTAAGCCGAACGGCATTTTGGTGTAGCAGTATGTCCCCACCTTTGTGATGAATGAGGTCTTTTCCATGTCTTCAATAGCCAGGAAGCATAACCACTGGTACCCAGCTATGGAATCCACCGTTTGATATATACTTGGAAGTGGATAGGAGTCCTTCTGGCAGTACTTGTAAAGTGTAGTCAAGTCGACGCACATCCTCCATGTCCCTTCTTTCTTTAGGACTACAACTGGGTTGGCCAGCCATTCAAGGTATACCACTTCTTTCAGAATCCTTGCATCGAGAAGAGCTTGGACTTCTCGAGCTATGACCTTATTGCGCTCAAGAGCGAAGGTCCTCTTCTTCTAATTTAATGGCTTGACCTCCGGCTTGAACCTAACCTTGTACTCAGCAATTTTCTGTCCACTCTTTCGAGGTTGCTAGGCTGCCAGGCAAAGACCTTCAGATACTCTTGAAGGGAATCAACGAGTTTCCCTTTGACTTTGGGAGGTAATGACTCTCCAATTTTGATCCCTTTTTCAATGAATTCTGTGTTGAGAAACACTTTCTCTCCTCTATCGACTGCCTGAATTTCGAGATTGTCATCCTCTTTCAGGAGGTCAATGCATTCATCCTTCTCAAGCTCAGGCGAGCAATCCTCATTACCTTTAGTGAGGTAACATTCTGCAACAAATTGTCTGTCCCCCTCCAGGACAATCAGAGTTGCCAACTTGGATTTTCATGCTGTAATTGAGTAGAGAAATTTCTGCTCTCAGGTACATGATCCCCTTTCTGCCTAGGACGACATTGTAGGCACCAGGGGTGTCGACCACCATCCAGTCCATGATTTCAATAACCTCTTTGTCACTTGCACATACTATCGTTGGGACTTCGGGGATCCCATCAGCATAGGTCGTACTACCGTCGAAGCTGGTCAGAGTTGTGTTTGACCTTATCAGTAAGTCCTTGTCTATGCCCATCCGGTATAAGACATTCATGGCACTTCCACTGTCCACCAAAATTTTGCGGACTAGGGAATCTCCAATTTGGAGGGTTATTGTGAGGGGCTCTGAGTCTTCCCCTGCTCACTTGGACCTCCTTTCAATGGAATTTATTTCACGCATAGCAAGTCACTGATTTTGAGGAGCTATTGGTGGCAAATCAGCAGGGACTGCGTTCCTAGCTAGGAATTCTTGCAAGTGACCTTCTTTCACCAACCTTCCGATATCTTGCTCATGGTCGAAGCAGTTTTCGGTGAGATGGCCATGGTCCTTGTGGTAGTGATAGAACTTGGGTAGGTCTCTTTTGGCCAAAAAACTCTTGAGAGGCCTAGGCAGCTTCATAAGTCTTTTTTTCTCCATGAACACAAGGATTTCTTCTCATGACTTTTGAGAAGGGTGGTTAGGAGGTCGAGGATGGTCTTCCTCCTATTGTCTGAGGCAAAACCTTGGATCTTCTTCTAGACCGCTGTCTCCTCAACCTTTATAAGTTTTTCAAGAAGTGTCTGTAACTCCTTGATGGTTTTTGTTAGCTCCTCGACCAGCCTGAGGGCCACGTACCTCTTTTGCAAACCCTGTTTGAAGGATTTGATGTAAATGATATCATTTTTCTACTCGATCTCGATTGCATCATTGTTGAAGCGACTGTAATTGCTTCGGTTGCTTTCTCCGACCTTCTGTTTGATGGTAAAGAGGTCATTGATATCCTTCTCGCACCTCGTGCTGCTGTGATAGTTTTTCAGGAACAGCTCTTTAAGTTGTGTCAAGTTTGAGGTTGCCCTAGAACCAGGACAGGGCCTTTTTGATCAATGTTGAACGGAAGGCTTAGCACTTGATGTGGTCGGGATACTCGAACATCTCCATGTAGGAGACATATTCAGCAATGTGCATATGAGGCTCCCCGGTACCATCATAATTCTCCTCCAGGTGTGGGGCTTTGAATCCTGACGGCATCTGAGTGGTGCGGATGTAGTGGACCAAAGGCTCGGTAAGGTCTGTTGGGATTTATGCCCAAAAAGGCTATCATTTTCTGAAAAAAAGTGTAAAAGACTATAATCTTAATAAGTAATTTTATACGTATTAGCATAACACGTAATAAGGTCCAAATTGATTTAAATAGGTGATATGTGTGTTGGGACGTTTAGCATAGTAAGGTATAGATCACCAGAAGTTTAAATCATAAGAAGTTAGTTCTTAACCGATTAATGGAATTGGGCGTTCCATTGAACAAAGGTCATAACACATTAGTCTCCTTTAAGTAGGGTGACTTACCT